>CM040191.1:10645000-10812500 GCA_022606455.1 Callitettix versicolor | reverse complement strand
GAAATCGTTACGCAGCTTGAAGACTCAGTAAATAGACTAGTTAGAACGGAAATGTTTGTTGTGAACGAAATAACAGCTGTTTTTTGTCACTTTACGTTATCCGTTATTTTTGTTACTTACACACACACACACACACACACACACACACACACACACACACACACACACACATTTAATGAGTAAGTAAATTAATATAAAACCAATGATATTTTTTCTATAACACTTCTAGTTTACAACATAATCTAAAACGTATTACAGCCTACCAGCTGTTCAATGAAATCAGCTGATCGTTAAGAATTACTATAAAACAACTGATCTTTTACCATACCATAGCTAGTTTTTAACAACATAACTTGAAACTTATTATAGCCCATTACTTGCTCAATTAAATCAACTGATCGTTACGAATTAATATCAAACAACTGATCTTTACTATGACATAGCTAGTTTTAACAACATAATCTAAAATATATTATATAGCCTACCAGCTGTTCAATTAAATCAGCTGATCGTTACGAATTACCATAAAACAACTGATGTTTTACTATAACATAGCTAGTTTTTAACAACATAACCTGAAACGTATAGCCTATCATCGGTTCAATGAAATCAGATGATCGTTACGAATTAATATAAAACAGCTGATCTTTTACTATTCAATATTTATCAAAATAAAATTAACGATTCATTTCATACATTTACATCGATCAATCTTGTTCGTAGCTTCCGTAGTGTAGATGTCTCTCACGCGCAAGATCTCAGGCTCGATTCCGGATGGAAACACAGAAAATTTTAATTATAATTCATTTAATATGAAACTTGCGACGCGCCAAATATACTGTTATATATCAATATAAATTTGTGCACTCCACCACGTAAAATCTAACATCACAGCCAGTTCTAAAACATGATACATTAAAATTTCCACCCATACAGAGCCCCCATGCTGGATTAAAACTGGAGTACGCCTGGTATCTGAGTCCGCGTATCCACAGCCACGCAGCCTTGCTGTTCCACCTTGGTTTGGGATGAAGGGGTGTAACCCAAGAGCAGATAGACGAAAGGTTAGGTACCTCGCGATTGCCAAACCAGTGTGAGGAATACATAGTGCATATACATAGTCATACAGTAAACATGAAAAAACATATTCGAAGCAACTGTATAGGAATTAAAAATTGGGTCGAGCCGAGCCAGACAACATTTAAGAAACATTTAATGATGTTTGCATTATAAGTTTGTATAAATATAACGGCAGCACTAACCAAATATCTTAATAATGCCAAGGCAAGACGATAAGCTATCTGTAACTATGTAACAAAGCAGTCGGTAACATAGTTCCCAATCCAAGCAACTGATTAGTTACTTACTTGGTAAATACCAACTCGTCTTTTAAAAGTTGCAAACTTTAACTTTGTATATTAGCGTGTCAGGAAGATTTTAAAAGAAACAAGTGTGTAAAATTAGTTTGAGACGAAAACACGTTCAAAATGGGATTTCAAAAAAAGTGTGAAAAATATTGTTAGAAAATCGCTTGCATCACGCCAGCGGTAGAGCTTGCTTGCCGCGGTTACTTACACGGATGAATCTGAAGTCGGATTCTAATTGTTTGTACGTATGTATTATTATTGTATTTGTTTTAATGAATTTCCTTAGGAAAATGAGCTATTACAATGGCCAACTGTAACCTTGAAATGAGAGCCAAATTTATATATATTTCACTTCCAGATCTGGACAATGATAACCGCTTCTACAGCTCACTTTTTCCAATGGAAATTTTTTAATAACTGTGCATAAACATTTTACAGACTTCCCCCTATGTTTTTAACGACCAAAAATTGAAAAAAAAACAGGTATTTTTTAAAATTACTTCATTAGACTGTGCCTAAATTATAATCATTAAAAACACTGTAAACACTATGAAATCTATTTAACAAATAAAATATATAGTCACAAACATTCAATAAAAAACCAAGCTATATAATTTTCTGTTTTATCACTAAAATACTAAAGTTTTATAATTTCATGTTTATGCCTGAACGATTACTTTCGTAAATGCTTACTTTTAAGTAGAGTAAAAAGAAGAGTGAAGAATAAGTATATACTTATGTCTGTCGGCCATATTGAATCTATTTCATATAAGACTAATGTTAATTAACGTTAAAAAAAGTACACGTGCCAGAAACAAAGCTTCTGTTAACGATTTCTTTGCTGAATATACAATTAGTTTGAAGATATGTTTACAAATATTTTGTTTTGTTTAAATAAACACGTGAACATTGCTTAGATATTATTTACTGTAGTTATAGTGAAAGATCAGTTGTTTTATTAATTCGTAATGATCAGCTCATTTCATTGAACAGCTGATAGGCTATAATAAATGTCAGGTTATGTTATTAAAAACTAGCAATGTTAACAGCAATTATTATAAATGTTTATATTAATTTCAAATGTATTATAAACGTTTTTAATAATGTTTATAAGCATTTTTGACGTTATATTGTTTTTATAATGCTTTTTATAACGCTTTTGTAATGCTTATAACGTTATAACCGTTTTCGTATAATACGCGTGTACTGTTATCGAAAAGAAGGAAGAAACGAACGAGAGAGACGAAATTCGTTTGCTTGTTCGTTCTATATTTCCGTTACATTTTTTCTACTCACTCCTCTCGCCAAAGCTAACATTAGAAGTTAAAAATTACTCCGCTATTTACTAAGATAAAATTCTGTTTACTAGTTCATTTTAAAGTTTTTTCTGCTTAGAAATATGCTCCTCGTTTTACATTTTGTACATTTTTTTTCTGTTACTGTACCTTTAAAAAGTGAAAATGTATATTCACTGTATAAAGCGGACCACATTCTCATATACAATACTTTAAAATGAGATATCAAACGTAATTTTATCTTAACAAATAGCGGATCAATCTGTATCATTAATTAACACTGTCTTACAGTGAATAGATTTCAATAGAGCCGATATGGTCGACAGACTTTAATGTGTGGGCGTATGACTTTCTTCAAGGGATACAGCCTACTGACAGATAGACAAAGCTTTTCCACCGGCTCAGGATACGCTCAGCGTACTGTATGTTAATGGTAACAGAGCGTTTGCAAATCATTTCGTCTTTTATTTGCAGCGCCGAGTTGCAGTTTGATTGGTCTGCATTAAGTAAAATGACAATGGATCTCGAGGAATGCGGCCACAAGCCAGGTGGTTGATACGGGCAGAAAGGACGTTGCGTTGATTGTTTATGCTACACCGCTCTCTGCAACACCGCCTCGTTGTCATTTGTAGTAACACGCCGCTGTCTAGCTGACGGGATGGAAGCAAATTTTCAAATATTAACAGCTTTATCTGTGTCGCAAATAATTACAAATAACTCGTTTCGTTTTAATAAGTGATCAAAATACATCCAACAGCGCGTGTTTGGGAAGAATGTTGGTGAAGAAGCAGAAATCTCCGAGTAAATAGAAGAGTTTGAAGTAGTGCTATGAGGACTGCCGACCGGCCACGATTGAAGATTGAAGCTTTCGTTCCGACAACGAATCCAGTGTTGCAAGGTTCAGCAGATAGACTCCGGTAGAGAATGGGAACACTTGTTTTAGAAGAATCCATCTTCAGACAACAAACAAGGTTATTTGCTTGCTTTAAAATCCTTGTTACACACTCGAACACACACACACACACACACACACCACATATATATATATATATATATATATATATATATATGCGCGCGCGCTCACACTCACGCTCACATGCGCGAGCATAGAAAACACACACACACACATCCAAATAAAAATAACTCCTTTCGACTACGAGTTCTGAGAACGGATATTTCAATCAAAATCTCTAGATTGATTTTTTCATAGTCACCGTAAGTTTGATAACGCTATTTACTGTATGAGCTTTGTGTGGTCGATGTGGCTGAGTTATCGGTCAGTTCTGATGCGTCTCTGAGCTGCGCACTTCAAGGTCATAGTTAAAGACTGCATTTGTCGATCACTCGTATTCGTTTGTCAAACAAAGTTGTATAAAGAAGGTAATGTAAAATGATAAAACCATTTATTTCAAAGAGTAGTTAATCAAATTCAGAAACGCAATGCGAATGAATTAATTTATGGGGTTACTACTGAATTGCGACTTTGAAGATTTATTTTACACTCTGTATATTCCTTAGATGCTCAGTTACAGCGCTTCTCCAGTACTAGTCTCTTCATAAAGTGTAGGATTTGGAGAGGATTCAAGGTGGGTAACTCCCACACTTACAATTGGTGGTTTCCTAAATCATTATTGAGGTGCTTGCTCTGCTAATTTCCTTTCAATCACTCGTCTTATTCTTGACCCTTATCACGGAGGTTATATCCTATTTGGTCTGCTTTTTGTTGTGCAGTGAGTTCCCGCTCATCCTATTTACATTCTTACTTACGTCGTTCTTATGAGTACCTAGAGAAATCATGTCCGCTCACACAGAATCTTGCAAGCTAAGGTATACTGGGAGGTTGCCAGGTACTGGAGGACTCTGTTTGATACACCATTAGGCCGGAGTCATACACTCTACTAGCACGGGTCTTTATAGATAGGTTGTGTTGAGTAGTGAATGTTTGTCATGAGTAGATGAGTGAGAGTATTATGAGCTAAAGGTATGATGGGATCGCTAAACCCATCAACTGCTCATTTCAGCTGCCGGCGAAGCACAGTTTACTAAATTGTTTTTTTATGTCAGTTGTCTAATATTGAAGCCGTTATCCACTTAACTGGTCGCCATTTCGAAACGGTGAAATGTCTAAAATATTTTCAGCCAGTTTTTTCCTCCACGCTGATGACGATGTCAACCGCTCGCTTGGTAATTAACGCGTTTTTATTCCTCTTAAGACGTGACGCTGTGAAAAGATTTTTTTGAAATAATGGTGTTTTTTGAGGCCACACAAGATGCGGACCAGAAGCATTCCACATGCACGTCAAACATTTTCGCCAGAAAACTACAGCAAATTAGCGACAGGCAATTAAAGACCTCCCTAAATGAAGATATGTTTCGGCTGGTTTGACAACAGGAACGGTGGTTTTAATGATTACATTTTTCTACATTCTTTTTACTTCTTCGTTACTTTTCGAAAAAAGTTCCAAATATTCCATATACCAATTTAACAGATCTTTACGTTTCTTAATGCACAGGTTAAATTAGATAATTGGGGTATGCGGACTTAAAATCCTTGTACGACAACCTACACTTCTTGTACACCTCAAGTACTAGCAAGGCATGTACTAGCATCATACTCACCATAAGGCTGTAGGATCTCTGTTTGGAAAGATCTTGAAAACTGGTGCCAAGATGTTCACACAATATGTCTACCAAATGTTATCAAAATTGCCTCGCAGGGGTGCAGACTAGCTGCACCTATTGAGAGGATTTAGACGTCTCTCGTGGTACCCGAGTCTAACACTTACACTTACAACACCATACTTACGACTTTAACACTTTACACTCACAGTTACATTTAGGGAGGCGATAATAGCCTTAATGTGATTTTCGTCTTAAAAAAAAAAAATCGACCAGTATTACCTAACCTTTTCGTACTTTGCCCCACCTAAGCCTTTCTAAAATTCTGATGCTCTTTTAAATGTACACAATTTTTAATATTCAAATTTTAAAGAAACTGGCATGATAGGTTTTACGAGGAAATCATTAAGAATTACAGAGAGAACGCAGTGAGTACATTTTCAAAACGTGTAATGGAAAACTGAAATTCAAATACATAATAATTTTAATGAACGATTTTCTAATTTAATTTAATTATTAGTAATTATTTATTATTTAAATTCAGTGAGACCTGTGCGCTTGATGCTTGCTGCGAAGACATTTTATATCAGGTTCCAATATAGTCTCAACTCTCCCTGTTTAGTTATATCCTGCCGATTTGTTTCTTTTATCAGCTAGTTCTTTTAAGGCACTAAGTCCGCATTCAGATAAATATGAAGAAGGAAAAGGTAGCAACAGTCCTTTTGCTCAATCGGCCCATTGGGTATTTGATTTTTTTCACAAAGCCACACCATCGCATCTTTTACATTAAATAAAGTTTTAATTTAATCATTACTTCGTACTGATTATCTGAAATATGAGACAAATCCACCAACAGGGAAACAAATCCATCATCCAAGTTGGGAAATAAATTTTTTTCAAATCACAAAATCTGTCTTTTAATTCAGCCGATACAATCTTCAGCTTATCGACAACAAGTACAGCGGTATCAGTAACTTCACATCCATTAAAAACGTTTCAAAATTTTTGTTGTCCGACATAATTCAATAAAAGTAATGGCACTAAATGCTTACGCAGTTCCGTTAGAATTTAAGAGTCGCTATACGATTAACTTAAACGCTACGAGACCAACCCCCGTGAAGCACGGGCCCTGCATTTCCCCCGTGTGAAGCATGGGCCCCGCGTTGAGAAGGTTTAGACTGTGCTAAAAGGTGACAAAAACAGAAAAGTTTCTTATAATGAAGTAACAGCTTATCTATGTTAGTGTTGTTAATTAGTTTGAGAATGTTGGCAACACTGTTTTAAAACGAAACTAACAATGTTTGAATATTTTTTACAAAATGTTTATCTTTAATATAATAAGTATTTTTTTTTATACCATATTCTACATCAAATTATATACACTTAATACTAATAAAAAAAGTGCTCAAGAAAATTTTATTCCGTTTTTAAAGATGAATGTCAAAATTGTTTTATGAATGTTTGAGAAAATTGGGTCTTGTACTTAAATGATTTTAGGTTAGTTTTATGAAGAACATAACAACGTGTGTTACCGACCTGTAGAATTTTTCGTATGTAATTAAAATACTGTTCCATTAAATTTCAAAATAATAAGTTGTGTATTCTAGTCGGAAGTTATATTAATATGTTATACAAAAATATATTGTGTTTATTTATATCTACAGAACAGAAATTCAATTTATGGAAAATTACTGCTTATCTTTACAAAGCTACCTTCTGAAACGTGAGTTACTAAATTAAATAGGACGTGTTAGATGAAAAATTATTATTGACTTTTGTATATTTTATATGAAGTTATATTACGAAGTTAAGTCAATAATTAAAGTGAAATTGAACAAAAGTCAATATATGTATTGTACTTACATAAATGACACTATCATTACTTTTCAACATAATCCCCTCCTACTTCTATGCACTCATTCCATTTTTTAGCAAGCGTTTGAATTCCTTCCTGGAAGAAGGTTTTCTGCCTGGTGTTCACAGCATTTTGCACCGCTTGTATGACCTCTTCATCAGATTGATAATGATACACTGCAACTGTTCTTTTTATGGGCCGAAAAGATAAAAGTCGCTTGGAGCCAGGTCTGGAATATATGGAGGGTAGTTCATCAGCTGAAAACCAAGATTTTGAAGGCATAGGATTGCGTTTTTAGCCGTATGAGGTCGAGCGTTATCCTGAAGCATAATCCCGCCTGAAAGGTTACCATGTTCTTTGGATTTTTCACTTTAATAAAAAAAGTAGCTCAAAGTAGCTGTCATTATTTATTGTTTGATCTTTAGGTTTAAAGTCAACAAAATTGGATATTCCATATCCCAGAATATCGTAATTATAACCTTTCCTGCAGAGAGCTGAGTTTCGAACTTTTTTTTCTTGGAGAGATGAAGGATGTTTTCATAACAAACTTTGTCGCTTACTCTCTGGTTCAAAATGATGGTCATGTCTTACCAACGGTTATTATTCACTTAAGAAATGTGTGTCCTTCTTCTTCATAACGCTCCAAATGTTTCTAGGAAATTTCGAAACGACATTCTTTGTGGATGCTGGTTAATTGACATGAAACCTATCAAACCAGACTTCTCGAAACTTTAAGAATCGTGGACGATTGAATATGCTGAGCCATGGCTTACATTCAACTCACTTGCAATATTATCAACTGTAATTCGTCGATTATCAGGAATCATTTGTTTAATAGCTTCAATATTGTCATTAGTCTTTTAAGTAGAAGGCCTACCAGGCCGCTGTCTATCACACAGGGAAATCCTACCACTTTTAAAGCGATCAATCAATTCGTAGATCTTGCTTCCACTCGAAAAACTCTCTCCGTTATTGCTGCTGCATTCGACGAGTAATATCTGCTGGTTTCACATCTTTTATATTGAGGAAACGTATCACTGCTCGCATTTCTTCTTTGATGCAATCAGACAAAGGAGAACTCATTTTACATAGTGTTTTAAACACAATCACAATTAGCTAACAATGAAACAATACTTTCAATGAACAGCTGATAGATGTTGTGAGTTGTAGCAGAACAATCAGTTTCGGAGAGAAATCTAAATTTCTTTTTACGTTTTGACTTACCTTCGTAAAATAACTCAACTAATTAAAAGTCTAAATGTAATGTGTGTTACCATGAACACGACCTGCAGTGATTTTCACAGACATAGAGTTGGTAGTACATGCAAATAAGGATAAGGAGAGTAACTACAAAGGGTATCTGTAGGTTACTGTATCATAAACGCAATCAGAATTTATTACAGTACACTAGAATCTCGATTAACCGTCACCTTTTAACCGTCAGTTTTTATTAACCGCGAGGTTATTTCTGTTATCTGACATTTAAAACAATTTCCAGTTGTAAATAATAGAATATTATTTATAATATTGTAAATTATATTTAGAATATTGAAACATTAGAAAATAAATAATAAAAGTAACATTTTAGACAAAACAAAAAACACTAACTGGACATGACTTAGTTATAGCACAAGCGACGGCAGCTGACACTAATTGCTATCCTAAGCACGTACTGATAATAGAAAAGTAAAAGATTCTATTATCTAGTGGAACGAGATAGAAACAGTTCGATTAGTGTGAACAAATTTGGAAAAAGTGTATGAAAATTTCTACTTAAAGGTAAACACTCTCAAACTATTTACGATAATACCATTCAGCCTATAAGTCGATCACGAAGTCACGTGAGTACTCTGTTACGTGAATACTTGACAAAAGGTTAAGTACGGGTAATTTACTGTACTAAAGACCTTAATGTTTTTAAAGGTATTTGTGGAATTTAAAGTGCTTAAGCAAGTGGAATTTGTAAATATTATGGTATTTTTACCTATAGCCGAACATAGGTGTGGTGCATTTTGTTCCAAGTATGACGGTTAATCGAGGTTCTAGAGTGTATATGAAAACGTACTTTTCCAGGAGGCAAAGGAAACACTTCTCACCTGACAAAAACAAAAAAAAAAAAAAGAAAAGAAAAATCACTTTTTAAATTATTTTATTGACTGTCTTATTGGTGATATTTTTTTGCATTTTGAATGTAGTAGAAGTTTACGTGAATATGTTCTTTTTTGCGCTTAACGATTCATATATCCTCACTGACAAAAAGCATTTTTCCGTTGGTTCATTTACTAAATATAAAATAATATATTAAAATGTTATTGAAACATAATTAGGTCTTACGGGTTACTTTTTTTCAGCACATGGATTCTAGAAACAGACACATTCCATTCAATAAAATCTGAAACTTGTATTTTTGTCATCACTTTACAAAATTAATGTATTTGAGTAAAAAATAAGGATAATTTTGATTAATTTATCAAATGTTTTATTATAAAACTATTGAATACTCACTACGTTCATAGTTATTATTATCACGAGCCACGAAGGTTTCTAGCCTAAGGAGATGTAGTAAATTATCTCCCAGTTGTAAATTATTTCGACTTTTGGAATAACAAATCTCGAAATGTTGATAACACCCTTCAGGAAAAATACACCATTAGGCCTAGGCGCTTGGAATAGATTTACTGTAAGATTAGATGCAATCTTTCACGAAATCCTTTGTAAGAAATGAAAGTAAGGTAAATGTAGTCGTGTGTGTAATAAGACAGGTAATTGTAAGTGGGCGTGGCTTATTGCTTATATTCAATTATTTATTAATTTTAATTACCAGTCTATCTGCATTATATAGTCTACACTGGGTTATTAATAACAAATACGCCTTACTTATGCACAGTGAATGAATTATCAAATAGTTATATTTAAGATTCTTTTATCGAAGATTTAAAACTTTCTGAGTGGAAATAAAAATATAAAGTTGCTAATTTGACTGTCTTATCACACGAAGTAGGTAGAAAATGAAAACTGGATACAGTACCAGAAATAACAGAAACTAACGAAGAAGATACGACAATAGATGGCACGTAAATTGGACATCTATTTCAGGAACATGAATAGGGATAATGTTGAGCAGAATAAAACTAAGTCCTGGAAAAAGAGATAATATAAAGAAAAAATAAGAAGAAAAAGGGGAAGAAGATGAAGAGAGAGAGAGAGAGAGAAACAGAAGTAAAAGAAAAAGAAGAAGAAGAGAAATAATGAGAAAATATGAAGAAAAAGAAGGAAAAGAAGGAGAAAAAGGACGAGAAGGAGAAGGATAAGAAACAGAAGGAGAATAAGGAGAAAAAGGACGAAGAAGGAGAAGAATAAAAAAAAGAAGGAGAAGAAGAAAATAAAGAAGGCGAAGAGGAAGGAGCAAAAGGCGAAAGAAAGGGAGAAAAATAAGAAGAAGGAAAGAAAAAGAAGAAAAGAAGGAGAAGAACAAGAAAAAGAAAAAGAGGAGGAGAAGAAGAAGAAGAACAACAACAACAAGGAGAAGAGGAAGGAGCAAAAGGCACAAGTAGGAAAAGAATAAGAAGAAGAAAAGAAAAAGAAGAAAAAAGAAGGGGAAGAAAAAGGAGAAAAAGAAAGAGAATTATAAAGAGGAAAAGTTGAGCTAGAAGGGGAATAGGAAAAAGGAAAGAAAAAGAAGGCCAAGAAGAAGAAAAAGAAGAAGAAGAAGAAGGAGAAAGTGGAGAGGAGAAAAAAAGAGGAACAAGAAAAAAAGAGGTGGAGAAGAAGGAGAATAGGAAGGAGCAAAAGGCGAAAGAGAAGGAAAAATAAGAAAAAGGGAAGAAAAGAAGGATAAAAACAAGAAAGAGAAAGAGAAGGAGGGGAGATAAAGACGAAGAAGTATAAGAAGAGGAAAGAGCAAAAATTGAAAGAGGAGGAGAATAATTAGAAGAAGAAACGAAAAAGGAAAAAATGGAGAAGAGGAAGGAAAAGAGGAAAATGAAAAAGCTAAGGTAGAAGGAGAAGAATAAGAAGAAGGAAAGAAAAAAAGAAAACAGGAGATGAAGAATAATAAGAAGGATAAAGAGAGGAGAAGAAGGAGGAGAAGAAGAGAAAGATGAAGGAAAAAGAAAAGAAGAAGACAAAAAAGATAGTGAGAAAGTAAAAGTATTTGCAACGCTATACGGTGTGTATATATTATTTCAGGCACTTAAAGAATTATCAAGATCCATTTTTCGTGTCGTTTATCTGCTTAGAGACGCGTTACAATCAGACAGACGGACAGACAGAAAAATTTACATAAAACCTTCCGGATCCGTATTCAATATCAACGTGTTGACCGCACTCCGAAACACCAAAAAATGCCATTAAAAGTCTCGGGTGTCGCTTGCGGTCCGTGGCCACAGAAAGACGACCTTCTTAATAAAATATTAATGACAGAAAGAAACACAAGAAGTATGAAGTCAATGACACTGCGTGTGTTACGCACTCTAATTATACGTCGACTACTTTACAACAATGCACAACAAACATTTCCCCCCCTCCTCTCCCGTCGCTTTCTATTATAAAATATCGTAGAAAGTATTTTAAACGGAAACACATAGTTTTAAAACTTTTAAATTCTCCAAGTATGACCTAGGATCGTAATGTTTTCGCGATTTTGTTTCTTTCCCAGTAACGTCCCTCTAACGTCTAAACAGTAAGTCAAAACATTATTAAAATCTAAATTTATAAAAAATTCTAACGGTTTCGAACAATATAATTTTCAAAGTGAAAGTGTAACAAAAAATTAAGGGATCATAATAAACTATTGCTAAATATTAAATAGGAGTGCTTGGTGCTTATGACAATGTAGTTGCAGCGACAGAGTGGGATTGAGCTGGAAAATTATTTTCATTCGAATTAGGTTTTTTGTTTTATTCTGAAAAACAGTAATTTTCATTTATTGCAAATAATTAATTAAAGGGACAACTCCTACATTGTTAAATTTTATTATATTTTTTTAATACGCCAACATTCCCTAATTAATTCGAACTTGGCACAAAACAATATTTTGATAATATATTGGATAATCTCACTTACTGGTAAAATTCGTTTAATAGATTCAAAATGGCAGCCATTTCAAATTTTTAAATTTCATCTTATGTTGTCTTGAATGTTTTTGAAAATCTGATTTCACAATCGTTTTTGTTTTTGTTTTTTTTAAATATTTTAAGGCGAAAAGCACATTGAGGCTATTATCGCCTCCCTAAATGTAAGTGTTAATGTAAACTGTTAAAGTCGTAAGTGTTGCAAGAATAAGTGTGTGTTAGACTCGGGTCCCGCGAGGGACGTCTAAATCCTCTCAATAGGTGCAGGCTAGTCTGCATCCCCCTACGGGGTTTTACCATCGTAATTAGCCTTAAAAAATGCCATTACTTTTTACTATTTTTGAATTTTCAAAATCATTGAAACTTGGAAAAACCATTGAACTTAAGAAATGGTTTGACGGCGGTCAGGGTTCATTTCGTACTTTCAACGTAATCTGAAAGTTTAAAATCTTAAAATTTCTTTATTTTATCAGTATTTCAAACTTGATAAGATAAAGAAAATACTTTTGGAAATTCGCTTCTATCACGGTCGCGCGAAACAGTTGCGTGTCATGATTATTATTTTTATTGTTATATAGTTTTAGTCATAACTATTTTATTTAAATTTTTTTATTTTGTTATTTTGTAGTTTTCTTTCTAACAATTAAATTACTAAAAGCGGTTTTTTTTATTGAACTGATGCAAAATAAAAGTTATTTTTTTCTAAATTAACTATTTATAATAAAAATAATCATGTTGATAATTAAGAACTTACTTAGGCTTACTGGGTCTGTACATGTATCATGTTTTAGAGCTGGTTGTGATGTTGAATTTTGCATGATACGAGTGCATAAATTTATATTGATAGTTGTAGTAAAAGATCAGTGTTTTATATTAATTCGTAACGATCAGCTGATTTCATTGAACAGCTGATAGGAAATAATAAGTTTTGGTTATGTCGCGCCTTTGTTTACGTTTCTGTAAAAACATATCTCAAAGAAGCGTAAAACGTTATAGGCTATAACGGTTACGGGTACAAATAGTTTTGTTTTTGTTTTCTTTTTGCTTATTTTTTTTTAACATTGTTTTAGGAACGGAGAGATTGTAACTTGAAATTTGTTTGTATGTTACTATTGGCTGGCACAATGACCGTGTAATAGCCACGGATCGCGGTTAATTTCCGAAAAGTAACCGGTAACTGTTTTGCAAATCTAATTTCACTGGTAACCAGTGACAAAACTGCTAAAATTAGCCTTTTTGATTGTCAAATTACATTGAAGTTCTTTGTCGTCTCCAAATTGTTTTTCGTTTTTTTTCGAAAAATTTCAAAATTAAAAATGCTAATTTATGGCTGTTATAACGCTGCTGAAATTACATTTACAAAATAGTAGGCTATAGCTTGATTTATTATTGACAATATATGTTCTAATTTGAAAATTCGCTTATATTATATTAGTGAATAACCAGGGACAAGAAGCAATGGTTTCAAGGCAAGGTCAAATCCAAGCGAAAGATCCAAATCTCTGACGAAGAAAGAAAAGCAAGATCACAACGAATGAAGCAATACTGGGCAATACGAGGAAGGCACAGAACATTAAAAAGTGATTGATTTAGTGTACCCCAAAGTTGGGTGAAACAAATAAAGAATATTAGCGATCCAGCTGAGTGCAGCAATTATTTAGTTATTTATTTTGGATTATTTAAAACTTGTTATATACATTTGTTATCTATTTGTTATAAATTAACGGTCGTCTTTTCTTACTAAATTAGGCTAATACTATGCCTTTGACGAAACGATATCGGCCTTATCTGTTATGGAACTTATGGAACAGCTGTCTCCCTATTGTCTACAGGTGATATTTGAGTATGGTAAATATTGAAATGTTAATAAAATATCTGGATTTTTTATTTGATAACCACTATTATTACCTTCAGATTAAATATTAAATTTTAAATTAAACTTAAAAAGTGTGTATAATTAAAAACTGAACATGTAGTTAAACGGTGCCTACGAATTGTGATGAGTGGTCGATGCTGATACTACTGCCTTGTATAATGTCCAAGTTCGCTGCATGTTCGTGTGTCATACTACTGGTGCTCGTTTCGAATTCGGTGCAGGAGTACGAGATAAACGAATACGAAAAAGATAACTCGAAGTGTCCTCTTGGCCCGGTAGTTACGGCGGCGATTTGCGGCAGACTGGGCAACAACTTGTGGGACGTGGCCTCGACTTTGGCGTTCGCCAGACTGCTGCCGGGTAAACGTCAGCCTTACATGCGACAGCATCACTTTAACTCGATCAGTCAATATTTTGTAGAACCTTTACTGCCGCTCGTGGAAGACATCCCGTCTAACTGTTCTAGCACGAAAAACTGGAATCTCTTTAAGTACAACGAAGACGAGAAGGACGGTTTCAGCAAGTGGAATCTGTCCAGGGTCCTGCAGTACGATCCGGGTACGGATAATATAATCCTGATGTCACCGTCCTTCTCCTTAGAGCCGGTCGTGCACGAGATAGACTTCATCAGAAGCCGGCTGCGACTGAAGCCGGAACTTATCGAAGACGCCAACAGAGTTTTCAGGAACATCTCAGCGTTTTACGAGGAGCCGTTGACTTACGTTGGCGTTCATATCAGAAGGACGGACTTCCTGAGTACTATTGTCAGTAAAAATCACGTCGGTGCTAAATTCTTCAATTTCTCTTTCGACTACTTCCGGAACAGGACAGATCTCGGCAAATGCGTTTTTGTAGTGATCAGCGACGACGTGCGTTGGGTGCGGGACAATATTCTGTCGAATAAAAGCAACACTGACGTGTATCTGGTGGGCAACGGTGATGAACTAAACCCAGGAATAGACATAGCGGTGTACTCGCTCAGCAACCACACCATCTTCGACTACGGTAGCTTCGGGATGTGGGGGGCGCTGTACGCGGGGGGTGAAGTCGTCACTACCCTTAGCTACGCCACTTCGTACAGATTCATATTATACAAGAACTTTCACTTCTTCTGGGGAACGGATCCTGGTAAAGAATGGCTTAGCGTTGGCAACCTTCACAAGCAGTTGTAACAACTTCTCGCTTCACGTCTGGTATTATAACGCTCTGTGATATTAATTGGGATCAATTTTAATACAGTTATCATTTGTTCCTCAAGCAAACACTATTTCTATAAATTAGCAGCGTAATTTACTAATACCTTATTTTAATTTTCTACTTTTTATATAATTTTAAATACTAATTATATATGAATATAAATTCCACTTTATAAGATATATGTGAAAAAACAAAAATTGTAGAAAGGTAAAGAATAAGAGAAATAGTTTTTTAACATCAGTTCTTACTAAAATTTTAATCGCACGTAACTGAAATAGGTAACGAAACTTGAAATACGAACAATTTAGGCCGGGCGGCCACAAAATGCGAAGCGAAGTTGCGCTGAGCGGAGCGAACTCCTATCCTATGTAAGTGCGGCTACTGAAAGCGTATAACGGAGCTGAACGGAGTCGCTGAGCTCCGTTCGGCATAGGTTTCACTTTGTCTAGTTCGGTTTTGAAGCTAACTCGTTTCCACCCACGCTGACCACGCCTCCAAACTTATTATATCTCGTTACCTAGGTTATGGTTAAACATAATAGTTCCTAAAATCCGTTTCAGTAGGCCAAATATTTAGATTTAAATGATGTAAACGCGTTCTGTAAACTGACTGAACTCCGCTTCAGGTTGCCGTTCATCTCCATTCCGCTACGCTTGCCTCAGCCCAGCACAGCTCCGCTCTGCGTTTGGTGGCTGACCGGCCTTGTAGTAAGTTCTACGTAGGCATATCCTACACTGAAAATAGTTATTTTATTTATAACTATGTCAGTAATATCCGAGCTTTTAGAAGATTACACAATGGGATTAATGACGTATTTTCACAATATACCCATCTGAGCTAGAAGTGTAACAAAAAGAAATAAATGTAAAAATGTAAGCAATTTTTTTGTAAAAATAAAAAACCCAAATTCTCAAACAAACACGTGTTCTTTTACCACAAATCATGTTGTATAACTGAATTAAATGGTTTAATAAAAACTTCTGGACAACGTAGGGTCTATAGGATATACCTGGAAACAATTTCATTAACAAAAAAATAAGCGTCCGCCATTTGAAAGCTTATCAAATGGTTGCTTTTGTTGTTATACAAAGTTGAGTTTTTAAGTAATAATAAAAATTATTTAATGAACAACATTTGAACGATGCGTGTACTTAGAATGAACATTACTTACTAAAATTAAGTTAAGCTTTTGCCATTTTGAAACTTTAAAAAGTGGTAATATTTGCAGACAATAATGTCTTCAAAAAGGATGACATAATTTTTTTTTAAATTCGCTTCTATCACGTTAGCGAAACAGCTGCTTACTTATGGTGGTTTATTTAGGCTTACTTGTGTGTTTTTTCCTCTGAGTTGCTGCCTCGGTGGCCTTGTTGATAGCGTACTGGGATTTCACCCCGAGGACCCGGGTTAGATTCCCGGTCAGGGCTTGGCATTTTCATACGCTATAAATCATCTCATCGACTGCATTAGCCCAAGTGTGCACAATAGTCGGACGTTAAAAAAAAAAAAATTGTAAATGTTCGTCAAAGTATTTTTATATGAAATTTTATAAGTCTATTTTTGTATGAAATTTGTCATACTGTTTGCACATACCTGGCTACCACCTTATAACTTGCTGAAAAGTTTTTTTCCAGTCTTATGTTTTTCTCATACATCCTTCAAATAAAAAATGTCGGATTTTATTGAAATTTTACTACATAGAATTTTTAATCACATTTTACTACCAAAATTAAGTGGAAAAATCCAATTATTTTTTGCCTGCGCACAATGTCTAATTTCACAATACTGATTAATCAGAATTTTCTTAAATAATGGTCGATTTTTCACAATTAATCGGTAAACAAAAATATTCTACAAAAGCTCCGAATTTGACTGATACAGTGAATTAGAAATGGATTTGTATTCCATCTGGTGGAATTAGTTGAAACTAAGTGCTTTTAAAGTAGAGAAGTTGTCTCTGTAACGAACAATTCAATCTGCCACGCACGTGTGATGTGGTAGGTGCTGCTCCTAGGAGCCTAAACTGGAAGTTCAAAGATCTGCTAATCTGTAATTGCAACTAAAATGATGCAGTTGCAACTGAACACACACACACACACACACACACACACACACACACACACACACACACACACACACACACACACACACACACACACACACACACACACACACACACACACACACACACACACACACACACACACACACACACACACACACACACACACACACACACACACACACACACACACACACACACACACACACACACACACACACACACACACACACACACACACACACATGTATCGAAATGTATGAGTGTTATCACGCTCACGTTGCAATTTTAATCTGATTTGATTCAAACATGGCAGATTACAAAAACTGATTTGGCTACAATAAATCTACAGCTTGAACAAGTTCGGTAACAAGGGAAATTTGTTAACAGTTTTAAAATGGCGGCCATTTCAAATGTAAAAATTCGTAACTTCCTTGTATTAGATATTCTTTAAAAACCAATTTCAGCATTGTAATCAGCATTAAAATGCATGAATTAGCATTTTGCGTAAGATAAATATTGAAATGTTAATAAAATATCTGGATTTTTTATTTGATAACCACTATTATTACCTTCAGATTAAATATTAAATTTTAAATTAAACTTAAAAGTGTGTATAATTAAAAACTGAACATATAGTTAAACGGTGCCTACGAATTGTGATCAATGGAATTTTCAAAACGAATTTTCAAAACGTTGCAATTAAAAAATTATTCGACAGCTGTCGGTGTTAATTTTTGTACTTTCAATTCAATTTAAAAGTTTAAAATTAAGTTTAAAAATCTTTTGTTATTGACAATTTTATTGCTGATTATGATGGTGAAATCAAAATTAAAAAAAAAACTTAGAAGACGAAAATTACATTTGCAAATTCGCTTTCGTCTTTTGAGACAGCATAGTGCCACGGTTATTTTCCATTTTTGGTTGAAATAAAAAAAGTTTTAAAAAATACACTTAAGGACGCGGAAATTAATTAAAATGAAAATATCATCATTTTTGTCAGAATTATTATTACGGGTAATTTGCTGTGTGCTTGCTTCAAGCAGTAAGACTTTTATTTAGTTGTATTTGCCTGCCATCTGTTGGGCAGTATGAAAACTATTAAGATTCTGAATCCACTCTGCAGAACCAAGTTTGTAGTAGTACTACAAAAAATTTCTTTTTTAAAAAATACACTACAACGGGGTCTATTTATTTCTTACTCTACAGATATTTTTCGAAAAGAAAATTACATAACGTAAAAATTCCAGTTATAAAATAATGAAAAGAGTTAAAATAAACACAAACAAATGGTTTTTCGCCAGACATTAAGACGCTTGTTACATAAAACATAATAACTTTAGAAGTAGATCAACACATAAAATTTATTTTGAAAAGTTTTACAATCATATTAAAATTAAGGACTTTCTGTTACATAAACCTGAAAATTACGGTAATTAAAACTGTTGAACTTAAAATATCACGAAAACAAAATAGGTTTTTGTAAAGATAAACGTAGTTGGTGATTTTATGTATTGTAGCTTAAAGAAAGTCTAATAATTATTAAAAAACTAAATAAATATACTGTTTCAGGTAATTTTTGGATTTTGTAAACTTATTTTTTGAGTTTCCAAGAACTTATTACCTTTAATTATAGACGTTAACTCAGTAATATTTCAATTTACGAAAAGCATGCACAGTAATATTACACAGCTTCGTCTCTTACTTGACGGGAGCAGATTTAAAAAAACAGCAAAATTTAATAACATCTGTTATATTTTTGAATAATAAAATTCTCCCTGACAGTCGTAAAATTCGTAACGTTTTCAAATTTATTTTTTTAGAAAATTTGATTTCATTGTCGTTAAAAAAATACGCATTCATTTATAGTTAAAATGTTTAATTTAATTGAAATATAATCTGTCAAGTTCTTAATCGATTATAAGAAGAAATGAAAATAATAACATGTTATTTTGTACAGGTTTTAATGTTGCTTATAAACTTTAGACTTATTTAAAAACAAAAACAAAAAAAAATTATGAATTAATAACACACTTCTTGAAAATTAGCAATTACTGTAAAAGTAATTTTTTAAATGCTTCAAATATATGTGATTCTCAGCCTTACAATAACCTCAGGGTTGGGTTTCGCAGTCCCGATTATAGCCTAGCTGGATCTAACCTTTTCTGCATCTATCAACTCTCGGGTTGGATCCTTTCATCCCAAGCCTAGGAGGAACAGCGTACACAGAAGACTGCCAGATTAAGCGGAAGGTTAGTTTAACCTTAAAATTATGCGGACTCTAAACAAAAACCGTCAAATTCATCAGATTTTTCTCATTAGATTTTGCTTAAAACTTATACACACAATATGAACGTTCACAGCTCTAGTTAACGAACGAAAGTTATCCACACCGTCTTCGAAATTTATTTTGTTTTATTCCAATGACATTTATTAAAAATTTATTGAAAATTTGATACTTGTGAACTACGTATTTACATGACGAATTTGAAAAAATTGACAGATTTTCAATTTTTCCGGTAAAATAACAACGTTTTGTTTTGTAGCCCATGTATTTAATTTACACATGTTTTAACAATTTAACTGAATGCAAGATATGTTTTTCCCATTTGTAAAACCGTAATCATAATATATGAAAAAAACGGACGAATTTTATTGGAAATTTACGCTTTTTCTTCACGAAGCAGTCAACATTTTGTTAGGCCTTGCCAATGTTACAGGGAGTAGCCAGTAACTTCACTCGTCATTGTTGAATCACAGGATGCCTTCTTGAAAATGAAAAAAATTTAACACAAGTCGTTCAGGCTCTATACCGAATCAAAACAATCTATCTGCGTTTTCGACCGAAACTGCGAAACAAACACACAAACGAAATGCCGAAGAGTCGAGTTGAAACAGAGACAGTGCTTCGTTCGTTCAACAAATGATTTTAAAAACAAAATAAAACAATTTGAACAAAATTTTTGTCCCAAACATAACTCTAAAACAAAATATTTCACTTTACGTAGCTGTAAATAAAAAGCTACAATACAAACATTTTACAGCGCTTCTTGAACGTTTACTAAAAATTATATCAATGAAAATAACTGCACACGAAGTTATCAATTATAGCGTAAATTTACTATAAAGGGTGTGGCACTATTGACGTACAACCGCTCTATTTTACAAATATTTATTGAAAGAAATACACCAGTCTATCTGAGGGAGGTTTTGGCAAAGTTTCAGAGGGTGGAGACGCCTCTAAGGAGCAGATCGGCGCCGCTGAGACGCCCCTCCCTTGGTTCTATACGCCTCTCTTCCTGTCATGAATCCAAGTACAGTGTAATCTTGGTACTGGCTTAACACTACTGCTGTATATCTGTACAGTTGGTATCACTGACTTGTAGTAGTTAAGTTTAAAAAAATAACGCGTGCAAACGTTGCAGAATCTTTCCTCACGTATTTCAAACGAAGATCGTAAATAAACACGGACGTCCGTCGGAATACAACGAAAAATCCACGAAACCCTGAAAAGCATATTATCTAAAAATATAGATTTAACACATCCGATGTAAATTAGTTTAACAAATTTAAAGTATAAACAATTTACGGTGTTAGAACTGCAAGTAAGGAAATGATGGTCCGATCATTTCGGACGTTAAAAAAAAATAAAAATAAAATAAAATAAAAATAAAACAGTATTCAAAAGTTTCATATATTTAATATGGCCTTCGATACCAGACTTACCACCGCAAGCAATGCTAGTGTGATTTTAGTCAATTTTTTCGTATTTCCGAAACATGGGAACGTCAACACAAAATCATACCCGACCTAGTATCTAAAGAGAGTAAGTATGCAAAATTTCATGACAATGGATAAAGTAGTTTAGATTTCTCTTTCAGATAAACATGCATGATTTTTGAAATATCAGTTTGCATGAAATAATAATAATAATAATATATATATATATATATATATATATATATATATATATATATATATACATAAAAATATATTAAATTTAATATCCTGAGCAGATCATAATTCAGAAATACCACCGGCTCATTACAGAACACATGAACAAGACATTAATGTACCACTGTGTGCAGGTTATACAGGAAAAACAGGGGAGTAAGGGCCAAATCTCTCATTGTGTTTGGCTTCCAGGATCCTGAGGCCCTGTTCAGTGAGGGCACCAGTCTGGTGAACTAGAATCCATGTTTCCAATAAAAATTCGCAAATATGTGGAACTATAAACCTGAAGTAAATGCAGTTATGCAATGTTCAATGCTGTTGTATTTGCGCGCCACTGCGAAACGTGCGTGTGTACGTTACCGTGCCGTATCGCCTGTGTGCGCAGTAACATTATCGTATAGTAATTACCTCACATCGCCTTAAGGAGATCATATCGCCGTGCATGTTGCCTCACTTGGCGCTTTTCAGCAAATTTCCAAGGAAAAAGAGCTATTAGAAGGCCCTTAAAATGAGAACTGACCGTAGATAAATTTTTGAGGGGTACTTACAATTTTATTGTTTGTGTGTGTGTGTGTGTGTGTGTGTGTGTGTGTGTGTGTGTGTGTGTGTGTGTGTGAAAGAGTACACATGCATGTTTCTTCGTGCGTACGTACGTGTTTATATGTATGTGTGTGCGTGCGAGTGCGTGTGCGTGCATGCGTGCGTGTGTGTGGGATAGAGTGCGCGTCCGTGTTTTTGTGTGCGTGCGTGTTTTATATGAATATGTGTGCGCGCGCGTGTTCGTGTATGCGTGAATTGTGTTGTGTGTGTGTGTGTGTGTGTGTGTGTGTGTGTGTGTGTGTGTGTGTGTGTGAGAGAGAGAGAGAGAGAGAGAGAGAGAAAAAGAGAGAGAGGTTAGCACGCTCAAGTTCGTCATTTTGGACTGATTTGGTTCGAACTTGGTACACAAAAAATCGATTATGGTAAAAATCAATCAGTTTAAAAACGGCGGCCATTTCAAGTCTTTGAGAATTCCTTAAAAAATTCAAAACTAATGTTTTAAATTCATAAATTAAGTCTTCATTCACAGCTAGCGAGACAGTTGCGTGTAACGATTATTTTATATTGTATGGGATTTTTAAAATGTAAATTTATTTTTGAATTAACTATTAATTGAATTACCTCAGTGGTTTAAAGAATTTGAACACTCCGTGTTTTGTGTAGCGATGTTGCTTAGAGGTATTAGTTTCTTTGACACGGAGTCGCAGCCCGCCCTGCAGATTAAGGGGAATTAGGGGGTGTGATGGTGCAATTGAAAGGAACGTGAGCTGGGTTGGAAAAGGCGACAAAAAGGTCAGTTGGAAGGGCCGGCCGTGACGTAGCAACTAAGATGATTAAGTTGGAGGCTGGGGGAGGCTCAGCACAAACTTATTGAATCAATTGTAACAATTGTAAAAGTAGTCCGGTAACGGCTTTTTGCGCTGTGCAATCGTTCAAGGTAAATTTTTACTTTGACACTAAACGAATTGTAAAAAGTATTATAAAAAATAATCTATTATACAATTTTCATACTTTATATCCTTTATCATATCCAAAATTGTTCTCTTATTTGATATTTGTACGTCTGCTTGAGCCAAACTAAACGAAAATCGTTCAAAATACATAATTTCTCTTATTGAAGCAAAAATAAAAATCATTTATCATATTTTTCTTCCTTTTTATTTTAATTACGATAATCTGTTGAAAAACAAGACAAATTAATATAGCTAACAACATAACCTAAAACTATAACCTATAACCTGTTCAATGAAATCAGCTGATCGTTAAGAATTAATATCTGATCTCTTACTATAACTACCACAGCTAGTTTTTTAACAACATAACCTAAAACGTAGCCTATCAGCTGTTCAATGAAATCAGCTGGTCGTTACAAACTAATAAAAAAAAACGGATGTTTTACTATAACTATCAACATAAATTTGTTGGTACCGCACGAGGCAGAAAATCCAACATAATAACCAACCTTAAAACATAGCACATCATAAAATTATCAATTTTATTAAAATTTATCATGGGCCTATTTTGTTAGTCAAAGTCTTAAGATAGATTTTTCTCTCGAAAAGTTTAGTAAACAGTCATTTTTTGGTAAACAAAACTTTCAAGTTTAAAGTACACTTTTTCTTAAGATTTTCCAAATAGTCTTTGAAAATTTAAAATGCTAATTTATGCAGATTTTAATACTGACTGCAATGATGAAATTAAATTTCGTCTTTTTGAAAAAAACATTCATTTAAAGTCGAAATGTGTTTGTTATAAATAAACATATTTTTATATTAAAATGTTTCCATCACTTTAATAATTCTATTACTTTTTTAAAATTCACCTCCATCACGACAGCGAACAGCTGTGCGCGTAGATAATTTTTTTCTACAGTAACGGAGATAAGAGTAACTTAATTCGCGTGAGATAACCTCCCCTAACCACGCTCCCCACGTAACAATATTATATTTGTTCCGTGCTTCTCACCCCTATTATTGGGTACGACAGTATACGTTGAAAATGGTTAGACTTTATCCCTCCCCTCCCCTCGAATTTATTGTCTCAACGTTGAATTTCTTTCGAATGCGGTTACTGACCTCCATGTAAAGTGTATTTTCTTTCGTCAGTACTGAAACATGTTTCGTTTTAAGAGAAAATATGCAAATGTTTGAGAGTTGAACAATAACGATGATACAGTTTTCAACAAATTTAATTTAACTACTTAAAAACTGTTTGAATCAAGCTCGTAAGTACTCAAACAAAATATACGGTAGTTTAAGACAAAATATAGAATTAGAAACAAAATGATCCTACATGAATTTTTAAAACTTAAAGCGTGAAGTAAAGGAAAATTTTAGTTCGAAGGTACATCGAAAGAACGCACCAACTTTTACTCTTATAGTTTATTTGGTTCTTTCACAAAATGTGGTTTTATTATTTAAATTTGATTCAACTACATTTTTCCAATTTTTTAATATTTTACCAAAACGTTCTGACCAGCAATTTTACTATCCAGAATTTTTTTTTTTGTAGGGTACTTTGAGAAAAAATAATCAAAATATTTAGAAGCGATTTTAAGGGAACCGTTTTTTACCCGTTTTCATTGTGGGCAAACTACGCCATTACGCCAAATTGTAACCGAACCTGTCACTTCCTTTAGTCTCCAGGGTCGTGTGCGCGCTACTTGTTAAACCCACTCTTTTAGGAACTGAGGGGACTTGAAACGAGTTGATCCAATACACCAGGGTTTTCCCAGACGGTGGTGAGCAAAGACGTTTCACGTGGTATTCGGGCGAGTTCAAAAAAAGTTATCTGTAGAATTATCTTTTTTGTGTGTAAAAATAGCTATTAAAAGTAATTTTATAAGAAGGCTGTTTCGCTGACGTTATAGAAGCGAATTTTCAAAACTAAAATATTTTTGTACACTTGTTTTGAAACTCTGATTTCACCATAATAAACAGCAATAAAATCTGCGTCTATAAACATAACGCTTTCAAATTGAATTAAACACATGAAAATTTACACTTATAAATTAAATTTCTTTGAATGAATTTGAAAATGAAATTACTATTGTATGAAAATTTTTTCTTCAGTTAAATCTGAAATGAAAAAACTGGTTTAAAGAACTTGTACAAGTTATTACGAAAATCGATTTTTGTACCAAGTTTGAATCAAGTCGTACTAAAATTGCGACCGTGGGCGTGCCTTCAAAATACAGTACAGGTAGAATCTAATTAGAAATAACTTTTGCTAAACTATTAAAACAGGTAATTTGTCTAAGTTTAGCTGTTATTTAAGTGTTTACTTTAATTTTGTTTTCGTCACGGGGTGCAAAACAATGACACTCAATCTTTAGGTTCAGCTTAAGATGATTCATAACAATTGAACTTAAAAGGGGCGTTCGAAACTGGGTATTGTATCATTCTGAAACGCTCAATAGATCAAAGGTTCACTGCAGTGTGATTCTCCGACCACAGATTAAGATAAAGAAAAAACTCTGAAATGCAGGTTTGATAATTTTTTGTTGTAATTGTTTCTTAACACTGCTGCTAAGAAACATTTTCTACACAAATTAAAATGATTTTACAAAAATAAAACGTTTTTGTCAGAAGCCAACCTTAAGGTTACCTGTTGAAGCATTATTAGTATCACATCGTCAATAATATTTTCTCACAAGTATTAAACATAAAAGGGATATTTAGCCTACTGCATTACCTCGCGAATATAACCATACATTCTTGTTTTATTAGATAAGAATAATGAAGAAATTCGATAAATAAATGAAAACATAGTGTTTAAACATGCACCTAAAAAAAATTAAAAGAAAACTTTTTATCTAGTAAAGTTTATTACAATAATTTTACCGCGTCCAAATTAAGAAAGCAAAATCTAATTACTTCTTTACGTGATGTGCAAAAACTGACACAACTTCGCCGAAGTACTTCGGCTTCTTTCTCAGGAACTATGTCAGACTGCGGAGAAATTTAATTATAATGTTTCAGATTCAAATGAGCTTCCGAGGCGAAGTTGAGTCGAATAGTTCCCGAAGCAATCTTAATGTACCGCGGACTCCTTAAGGGATAGCCGAGGCATGTTTTGTTGTTTACCTAGACCTAGAACAATCAAAATTGTATTCTCCAATTGTACTAGTGCACTGCGTAACACGAGATATTTTAGTTTCGCAAAAGTTGTATTCATTAGCTTGTTGAATATAAACTGTAAAACATTATAGAAGATTTGTTCCCTGACAATACGTCTGTGAAAGCGAACATGTGATCCATAAATAGTTTATATTCAGGGATTTTAAAAAAAACTTTCAAAAATTATACTTATTAAAGAATTTTCTCTTACTTATAAAGATGATTATTGTGGGGAAACATGCAATTAAAGCCAAAAAATGTTGAAGAACTGTCAAAAGTGGATCTGAAGCTTTAAAATAGCACGTAGGGGATAAAACTATGATTGTATCTAATCCAACAGGTAATGAATCGTGACAGACTGTCACACGCAGATCTATCCAACCAGCAGTAGAAGTGTGAGATGGTTAAACATGTTACATCTGTAAAGCGACGTCACAATCAGAGAGATGTTTGTAAGGTAATCAAGCGTCTATCGGGAGCATAAAAGTGCGAACTGAAAAGAAAGGAAGCGGTAATATAGCGAGAAGCAGAAGACATGCGAGGATCCAACCTTGAAGGCTGCGAACAGAACTGACGGGAAGTTACAAGTCTGCAGGGATGTCATCCAGGAACAAAGGACAACTCAAAAAAAACCATAGGACTCATTACAGGGCAATGTAGTCTGTGGTTGCATACTACTGAGGAATAGTGTGCAGGTTATGCAGGAAGGAAGAGGAAACTGCAGGCCACATTTTTGAAGGTTAGTCTCTCGCCGGCAGTGGAAAAGGATTCTTAATCTCAGAGAACCTCAGTGAACTGGTAAAACTCATGAGAGTACCAATCTACTGAACTAGAACCCACTAGCCTTAGTTACACAAAAGATTCTGTGATCGCTGTTCCAGAGGTCACCAAAACCCATAACCTCAAAAAATAATCTAAACTACATTTGCCACATATGCATAACTGTTTGAACGTCCAACGCAAAATAGTTTTAAGATTTTGAATTATGATAAGGAGAATTTTAAATATACTTTTAAAGGAATCGTATATGATCAGAATAAAAGATATTTGAAGGATAAAGACTATATAAAGTACGTACGAGAACATAAATCAATCTTGAACATATGATGATATGACACACTCAACAAAACTTAAGTAGGGCACAGATTTTGCAGCAAGACTTTCTTGTACTTCGATAAAAGTTCAGTTTTCAATTTTACACATGAATCTTTCGTGACACCAACCAATAATTATGAAACAGTAATTTTTCAAAGTTCAAAATATATCAATTGATCACCTTTGTCAGTTATTTGGCAACCAAAACTATGGTTTGTAAAAAGAAGCAATATGCTACAATATAAAACGTTTATATGAAAGTAGTATTAAGGCGTTTATATCTATCTATCTATCTATCTATCTATCTATCTATCTATCTATCTATCTATATATATATATTAATGCGAAAAGCACATTGAGGCTATTATCGCCTCCCTAAATGTAAGTGTGTGTTAGACTCGGGTACCGCGAGGGACATATAAATCCACTCAATAGTTTGTATCCCCCTGCTGGGTACCATTAAAATAAGATAGAGGCTGAAATGATCACTGACTTCGTACTGTGAAGTCAATAAAAAATATGTATGTATACAGTGTTTGTGCCATTCTCGACTATTATTCAGTAGGTGAGTTTATTGGTAAATAAATGTGTCAGGAAGATTTTTTTTATCAGGTTTCAACCATTTTTTTTTATTGAAATTAATATCTCTTGAAAGGTTTAACGGACTAAGGTGACATTGTTTAAAATGTAAAAACCTATTTTGGAAAAAAATTAATGAGCTTTTTCCAATAATGCCTTTCAAAATGACAGCCACTTATACATTTTAAATACGTCAACTGCAAATTTCTGTAGCTCGTTTAATTTCCTATCGAGTGGTATAAATAGTAAAAACATTAAACAAAGGGTAGCAATTAAAAAGCATCCATTAGGGCATAGCACACCACTGTTAGCAACGAAGGCTACACTAATGGTTAATGCACGTTGTATAATATTACCTTTTGTTTGATAGTTTACGAGCGAATTGGAAAATGATCTATTTGGAGATCATCATGGTAAGATCATAGTGGGTCTTGAAATGAGCACCAATCTTACCTATTGATTTTTTTGGAGTCGTTAAAACATTTATATACCTATACTATATGTAATAACTTCTGTATAAAGTTCTATTTTTTTTAATAATAAAAGGTTTTCTATATGTAGGTTTTAAGTTTGGATAACCGAGTTATTGAAAAAATTGGTTAACATAATTATTAATTGGTACATAATTCACTACAAAACCTAATTGAATTTTTCAAAACGTTTTCAGGTTTGTAAAGTGAATAGTTTTTTACGGTATTCTATATTAAATACTCGCCATTTAAAAAATATAAATAAATAAAAATAAAAAACTGTGGTTATCTAGAAAACATTTTCTAGATTTAACATTTAAAAAAATGTTTTTTAAAAAAAGAAATTCTCTTAATTTTTTAAAATTCTTATCACAAAGAACCATATAGCAAAGTTTTGTAATACAGTTTAGGGACACCCTGTATACAGGATGGTTCACGAGTAACAGACTTAACTTCGCTGGGTGATATGATAAATAAAACTGAGCAAAAATGTTTGGACGAATAAATACTTCACTTTTCGTCTGTCGGCCATTTTTCTGTTAAAAAATAATAATAAGTTTGGAAACTTTTAGGATTAATTGTTTAGATTTGCTACAAGCAAATGTAATGTTCCTTAGTCAGCAAATTTGAATGTATGCTGTTTATAATCAGTCTAATAAAGTGCAAAATTTTACTACGTAAAAATTCAGAATGACAGTCATTTTAAACTTTTAAGGTCAATTGTCACTGTAAATTTTATAAAATATTCATATTCTGTTCATAAGCTTTTAAAAATTTTTCTGTAGTTCGAGTAAAAAAATCAAAATGAAAAAAAATCAAGATTTTATCATAACTCACAAAACGAGTTTATTAATTTTAGGTTTTTTAATGTTACTTTGGTTTATTTTTTCAAGTTACGAAAAATTAAAAAAAACTCGCTTGTCGTGAAATAATGTAAATGTTTGTTTGTAAAAGTTACTGTTTTTGAGTTAATTGACTTACAAAAATTTTGACTGTCTCAATTTTAAATATTTACACAATAAAATTTTAGATCTTTCACTTTAAATTTTAAAATATAATATCCTAATTTTAAAACGGTAATTTCTTGTCATACCGTTTAGGCGCTATTGAAACGCTAGTGCAAAGACATAAACGTTAAAAGTTTTTACAAGGACATATCAATAACAAATAAATAACTAAACATGATTTCAAAGTTTTTTTTATTATACATTTCTGTAAAATTCGTATTCCAATTAAAATAAAGAATAATCACATTCGTTAGAGAAAATAACAGAAGTTGTTTCCATTTTTTGTTACAACCATCCAATTAACGATGCTAACATGTCATTAAATTATCGCCAAAAGGAGTGTGAAAGAAAATTGAAGTAGTCCTCTATAATAATGCGTAGCCAATCGATTGCTGAAGAGAAAATATATTTTATTCAATTCTCAAAACTCAGATAAGTGAAAAGAGCCTCAGATTAC
Organism: Callitettix versicolor; assembly: GCA_022606455.1. Lineage (NCBI taxonomy): Eukaryota > Metazoa > Arthropoda > Insecta > Hemiptera > Cercopidae > Callitettix > Callitettix versicolor. The sequence continues at coordinate 10,782,937 of CM040191.1, read as the reverse complement.
AGCAAAAGAATACAGCCTTTATATCTTTATAGTACACAGGATGAGTTTAAATTTTGCCTAATATGTTTTACTATATTTCTGATGATAATGTAGCTTCCGAAAAGATCGAAGATCTTATTTTGACACAAAGATACAGAGTCCGCCAATAAAACGGGATGATTAAATGCAGTAATTGGTTGTTGAAAAAAACTTTATTAATATTTTTTAGTAAATAATTGGAAGTGCAAGAATAGCCATATTATTTTCTGAAAAAATATTATTTTCTGAACACTACGTCTACCAAATATCCTCCATTGCAGTTAAAGCATTCCTGGAGTCTGGTTTGGAAGTTTTGCATGAACTCTCTCAGCATGTTGACAGGTATTGAAGCAATATCGTCCAATTTGTTTTTTGAGGGCTTGAATGATTGTGGGTATATCTGCTTCAAACACTTTTGTTTTTATGTATTCTTATTTTAATGCGAAGGTCATGTTGTCTGGCTGATTGGCGAGGCCTTCTAACCATAGCCTGTTGAACAGCTACGATGTTTTCAGGTGTTAGAAGAGTGTTTACACTCCTACCTCCTTTTTAAGACGTTGATCCCGTTTGCTCGAGGTTGTTTATCCATGTTCGAATTGCATTAACTGACGGAACAAACTGGTTACGCGGTATGTTAAAATGACGTCGAAAAGCACGTCGATTTTGCAAAAAAATTTCGCCATTTTGATAATACGCTTTCACCGCGTTGCCGCGTTGTTCAGCCGCGTAACCGTCATCCCACAACCTGCCAACTTTGTCTCAAGGCTACCTACAATCATCCCGTTTTAATTTCGGACCCTGTATGTTCGACTTTTATTTTAAAAGTACTACATTTTTTACAATTACGTGATTGTAGTATTATCACTCATGATTTCGGACTATATTTTATGCGGAAGTCAATGCAATGAACTGTTTTTAAAACAGTAATTATACACTATTTTTTAGCCACAAACAATTTTATTCCACATTTATGTATTATGTTGTTTATTTTCGTTTCTAACAAATATGTTTAAAAATATGTAAACACATGAAATGTTGTAAAAGATAATTAAGTCAAACAGACGTAAGTACTCCTGTAATGAGTTTTTTTTTACTAAATGCACTTCAAAATATGTAATTAATCGGAAGAATTTACCCGATGAAGCGATTTTTAATTTAAGAATGTTTGCAGAATAGTTTTGCTATTTTTAAAAAATATTAAAAATAAGCACTTTAGGGATGTTTACAGTAAGAGGAATTTATCTATCAGGACCAAACTCCGCCATTACAATCCGGTAATTAGGCCACGGAGGGTATGATCGCCATGAGTAGGAGAAATGGAGGAGATAGAAAAGAAGGAAAGAAAGATGATGAGGAAAATACTGGGATCAGTGAAAACAGAGAAGGTTGAGTTTAGGCTTAGGGAAAACAAGGATTTGTACAGGAATGAGGAAAGCGAAAGGATGGTGGATACAATTAGAAAGAGGTGAGTGCGTTTCTTTGGTCACATTATGAGGATGGACAACAGTAGACTGACAAAGCAAATTTTCAACCACGTTTATAAAAGTAAGAATGGTGGTTCCAGGAGATAAAGAAGGACATGGAGGAGATGGGAGTAACGGAGGACATACTGCAGGTCACTTAGGAGGATGATACGAAACTTCAAGGGTTTCCAGGAGAAGGAAAAGAAATGGAGAAGTGGCATCTGGACGGAGGAAGAAGCAGAGTGAGAGAATGAAGAATTACTGGAAAGCCAGAAATGAGAATATAAATAAGAATTAAAATTGATGCATTTAATTATTTTACGTGATCCGCAGATGGCCAAAATCGATAAAAACACTTTAAGGTTGCATTGAAAGCCTCTGAAACTGACTGCATAACAGCAAAATATATTACATTTTAATGAAAACTGTAATTGTAAACAAAATCTCTGATACGTGAACAAACTACAGTTGCTTAACAAGTTTAATCGAAATCAGTCAATTTGTTTTTACTGCATTTATGTGCACAAACCCTGTAAGTTAAACCCATTATTTGGTTGGTCCACAAAATCAATTAAAATCTCAAATATTCAAAATATACTTTTTTAAGTAGCAGACTTTACTTTATAAAGAGTGAAAAAAGTACATTGTAAAGTTTGATTATGATGCCTGAAATTTTTATAAAACCAAAGTCAATTCTCACTTGCATTTTGTTTACACTATTTTGTCCAAAGATATCAGGAAGACCAATCAAGACAACAATGATGATAACGAAACTGAAAGACTTGCCTGTGTAGATCTACAGGTGACTGTTATCAGTACGCTGTTTCCGGTAAAGTTAGGGCAAACAGGAAAACAGCTGCAAGAAGGTTTCAGAAAACACAAAGCTTGAACTGAGTTTCTAAAGCATTCAAGTATATCAAAAAGATAGACATTTAAAATATTACAATTTAATATCTTAAGGTACATCTAAAACAAAATACCTGGTCTGATTTAATACTGTTCAATCTACTTTCGAGCTTCACAAATGACCAATCAAAAATTCTAATATTTATCGAAATACTGGGTGGGGCAGTCAAACCGCACGATTCTAAGTATTAAAAAACACACACAGAAACAGTTTTTTGGTTATATATTGCAACAAATCTTAAGAACATAAATGGAAATTTTAATTCAAACAGAAAAAAATGTTTATTTTTTGAATATGACTCCAGTAAGGTGGTGACCACTATTTTGAACACAATGTCCAAGTCTTATACTGAAATTCTCACGTCTTGGCATCGCCGGTGTTATCGCACGAACTTCTTGTTCAATCCGAACTTTCAAATCCTGTATCTTATTAAAAATATTACACGTCTTGATACTTGTAAAATATAAATTGTCAAAAACACTGCTCTGTCCCGTTTAATTAAACTACAGGGTGTTACAAAAATAGAGAAATAAGAAAGTTTCTTTATTCTATGCGTTAATTACAATAACTGTTGAAAGTGGGCTCCGTTACCTAATTTGAATATCAAAGAATTTTGCACACAAATCACTTACTTTTTGTGAATGCAGGGGGTCAATAGCTGTGGAGTTTTTGTTTTTGTTTTTTGTTGTTGTTATTTTAAGGCAAATTTATTATTTAAAGCATATTGAGGCTATTATCGCCTCCCTAAATGTAAATGTAAGTGTAGATTGTTAAAGTCGTGAGTGTCGTGTTGTAAGTGTAAGTGTGTGTTAAACTCGGGTACCGCGAGGGACGAGTAAATCCTCTTAATAATTGCAGCTAGTCTGCACTCTCTGCGGGGCTGTGGATTATGAATACACAAAATGCAATAATTCTGTGAATTTACATAACCATAAAGACGAAACCGTGCTTCGTCAGACCAAAACCAATCATTGAGCTCTTCTCCAACGGGCGTTACAGACATGAACCACTGACACAAAGCTTTACGTTTTACATCGTCTTCAGGTAACAATGTGTGAACAACACGTGTTGTGTATGGATGCATGTTTCAGCACTTGCGTAATGCCCTGTGGACACTGTCACAGTGACTAGGCAGGCGTCGTAGACATATGCAGCTTGCACGTTAACCAACGTTCCTGGTGTATCTTCTACATTACCTGTCTCCTGGAACTTGTCGTACAAACGCATGATGATGCATCCATACCGTCCAATTTAGTTGTGTGAATCAGATAATGGAGACCACTTTGAACAGTACTTGTAACTGTTATTACCCCATAAGGTTTTTCACTTTTGGAACACTCTGTATTTAAAATACCCTGTTTACCATCTATTTAAATAAAATACTTTAAAAACAAAACAACACGTAGACGTTGATTTTTTTTTTTTTTGAGGAGGATTTGATCCAAAAAATCCTGCTTGAAAGCTGTCACCATTCCCGAATTAATAAACGAAAAATCAGTAAGCTGTTTTCAAATAAACTAACAGAACCAGAATAGTATTTGTCATATTCTTCTAAAATAGCCATGTTGTCATATATTCTAAAATTGGTTGTCAAAGACGGAGTTCAACACGGCATCTAGCGGATTTTTTACAATTGTTCACATCGTAGTGTAGCACTTGTAACGCCACTGGCTCTATCTGTAAGAAATATACAAAACTACGAACCAATTAGTTAATACTTTAAACTAAATACATCAACATATATCGCATATTACTTTAACTGTGAATATAGGTTTGGCAACCGCCCTAACTAGGTCTGACCTTTTTCCATCTATCTGTTCTTCGGTTAGATCCCTTTATCCAAGTGGGGACAATGTACACCGTAGCTATGAAGGAGTTTAGCTTAAGTATGCGGACTCTGGATTGATATCAGGCTACCTCCAGTTTCAATTTAGCGTGGTGATCTTCAAAGCTCTGGAAACTCAAGGAAACTAGCAGAAGTGGCCCGAGGTAGTAAAAATAGAACGGAAGAGGAGGAGACTTGGGTTATGCCTAAACCTACGGAACTCACAAACAGTGAACTACAGCACACCGTAAGGGCTATAGGTGGACTTAATCAACTTGCGGTTGAAAGGGTTAAACATCACAAATCCTTAAGTGATGGCTTATCTAAAATCGGATAAATGTTTGTTAACTACAACCCCATAACCTCAAAAACTAAATCTGAAAAAATGTAACGTCCGGGAAAATCTGAAGTTATCTTTTAAACACATTTGTAGAATTGCATTCTTTGCCTTACAAATATCTGATAAAGAATTTCCTATACGTGTTTCTATCCGTACACGGCTGCAATCCAGTTTTTACATAAATAATATATTTACCAGCTGCTTGTATCGAGTAACGCGCCAAATTGCCAATTTAATACGCGCCAAGGTTGCGTGCGGACGTTAAGCCACGCCCCTTTACTTTGTTTTGCGTCAGAATAACACGTTCCAGCTTGTAGCAAATTGGAATGAAATTGTGTACATGATGACTCCTTTAAATAAAAACATGTACAAAGAACGCCGGGTCCTTACGCTTATTAATAAAGACTACACAAAAAACTTGTCTGCATTTGTTTTGTTAAATTAATTTCGTATTTACTTCCTTAGTTTGAATTTCAGTGAAAAAGAAAATCAATTTCTAAGTGTATACATTTAAAACAATTACAATAAAGTCTGGAATCTTGTCTTACTAATAAAAATACCTTTACTATGTTACGGAAAATAAGTGCTTGGATCAGTCAACATGGTAAAACCCAAAATCAACCACTGTGGGGGGGGAGTAATGCAATGTAAAGTGATCGTTTGGAAAACGTTTTGAAAGTCTGTCAAAAATTGGCTGGATAAGATATAAAAAATACAAACCAATACAGGATAAAATACATTTGAAAATTCACTCCTATCACGTCAGCGAGACAGGTGCGTGCCGCGGATCTTTTTCCGCGAAGCTTTCAAGCTTTCTTTTTTGTCAAAAATTATTGATTATTTTAAACTTTCAAAGAGAAGTTTGTATAAAGCTATTTTCTGCTCAATTCATCCAGGTTTATTGTTTATCAGAAGCCATCATCTTGAAACTGAAGTGAACAGAAAAAAAATCTTAGATCCAAAGTTCAAAATAATCGATTATTGCACATGGCCGAAACTACGTAACAAACAAATAAACACACAAACCAAATGTTGAACGGTCTAGTTGAAACAGAAACCTGGCTTCCTTCAGTCAATAATGGACAAAACAAGAAGAATTATAAGGATAATTTGGATTTTCCAGCCTGCGAACGGAGTGAATCGAAAATAAAAATCGAGATAATCTCTGGGGGTTTTGCTGTTTTTCTATATAGACTAGATCAGATTTTTTTACATAAAATTCGTTACACTGACTTACATTAAAACTTCATATCTGACCAAAAATTGAGTAAATCGTGATGTCCCGTTTCAAGAAATTAGGTCGATTCCTCAGGTGTTTATCGATAGTTTCCAAAGCGGATTTGTTGACTATTAGATTAGATTAGAAACTAGAAGAAGGGATTATAACACTCCAGGTACTGCAATCGACGGACCTATTATATTTAAGTACTAATTCAGCAGACTTGTGTCCTTACTAAGTTCAAACAATCCACGGACTAGTTCATCCTGCTGGAGTTCCCTAACGTGGAAACAAAAAACCTTTAGCCTTCCCCCAGCAAGAACTTTTCTTTCTGATTTCTCCGTGGTTCACAACTATCCGTTCATGTGCACCCTTCTGACCACAGTTTCCTGTAATGAGCCCAACGATTTTCCTGAGTTGTACTCTGCCCAAGATATCTGCCACTTCTCCAAATCCTCTGCGAGGAACCTTTTTAAAAAGGCTCTTGCTATTGGAATTACTCTTGCCCATTAACGTTATCCCATCTGATACCTAATGATATCAGACCCGGCCAACTACAAAGAGATCCCTAAAGCTGAAATCAGATCTAGATTCCAGTCCAGTTATTCGGTTTGCCTCATCAGTATCCCCAAACCCCTTATGACACAGAACTCAGTGAAGAGTAACTCGGTTTCCCAGGAACAGAGCGTTGAGTTCTCCCGACACTTCCAGACCAGCTTGGACCGAATTACAGTCTGTGTTGGCGATATTGCCCTGTATGCGTTTTGTTTGTGCGTTTCATTTCAGTCTCCTTTAAATAATATGATTCAGTGTGTGAAAGTCTCTGCACTGTTGTTGCACCATTTAATTTCTCTCGCATTATTTTTAAAAACGACACACGCAGTAACGCGTACGTGCGAATTGTTGTATAAACATTCGCTGTTGACCTCGTGACAGCTGTTTCTACACGAATCACTGCAATCCACAGTATGACGTAGACACGCCCTTTTGAAGCGGCGTGCTTTGACAGTAATGGCGCAAAGTAAACTGATTATTGCAGCTTGACCGTAGCAAAGAATTAGGTTGTATTTGCAGCATTTGCTTCACGTGGAGAAAAGTTAAAAATCAAAGTAAGAATTTGCTTAATAATTTTAAATTAAAAATAAAAACGTCTGTCTCGCTAATTGGATAGAATCGAATTTTCAGATGTACGTCCCTCGCGGTACTCGAGTCTAACACACACACTTACAACACTACACTTATGACTTTAACACTTTCCACTCACACTAATATTTAGGAAGGCGATAATAGCCTCAATGTGCTTTTCGCCTTAAAAAAAATCAAATGTACTTCCCTTTATCTTACCATTCTCGAAATTCCGATTTCACCATCTTTATAAGCATTAAAATCTGCATACATTAGCATTTTAAACCTTCATATTACAATCAAAATGCGACAGAAAACCCTGAACGCCTGAACGCCGTCAAAATTAATTTTTTAATTTCAACGGATTTTGAAAATTCAAAATGCTAATATGCAGTTTTTAACGGTGATTACGAAGGTGAAATATGATTTAAAAAACATTCAAGACAAAACGTTAACTATCTTTAAAGATTTTTAATGGCCGCCATTTTGAAACTGTTGAACGAATTTTACTAGTTAACGAATCTGTCAAAGCAATTACCGTAACTGAGTTTTTGCCAAGTTTGAAACAAATCGGACCAACATTTTGAACGTGAGAGTGCTAAAACACAAACACACACACACACACACACACGGAATTTCACTAATACGCCTCTCCTAACAGCGATAGTTTAATCGTAACAGATATTCTCTAATCAGAAAAGAATTTAGTCGTTTTTATCTTTGTCAAATCCATCATATAGTATAGATCCTGAAAATATTTACAAAGTCACACTAGAAGTTTACCTTAAAAAACTAATGTGACAGATCTTCGTAAACGTTTAATAGCACACACGTTTTCTATTTGAAGGAAGTTTGATTTAATTAAATATATCGTAGTTTTGTTTACGACTATCGGATCGGTATTTTGCGTGGTCGTTTTCCTGCTTTATATGAGGAAGGCCGTTCGATGGAGGATTTGCCTTTATAAATTTTTAAGCACTCCAAAAGTGGTATTTTTGAACTGTTTAAGAGGTTTTTTATGCTTTTTTTTGTGCAGAAGTCGTTTATCCAACCGCACAGGAATTGTTCGACACCCTGTATGTTGTTACAGCACATAACAAATTGATTCAAGTAATACAAGTAATTTATTATGACTATGACTTTCAAATCTTGTTGTTTTTTATTTCAGGTATAGATCTTACTTACTCAAATAGCTTTTATTGTCTGTAAATGGGCTTGATTTATTTTTTTAAATGCATATTTATTATTCAAAATATTCTAAAATAAGAATTATTATAATTTCACAAAACCGGTTTGACACATTTTACTATAATGAAGTCTATGTAATTAGGTAAATATATCAAGTCGTAATGCCAAATATTGAAGTAAATGAAAGGGAAAAATATCATTATTTTGGTTTCAATATTTCAGTAAAAATTGTCAGTGTTATTAATTTCAATTTTAGTACTCCAACTGTAGTTAATAATCTTGATAGACCACAAATTTTAGCAAAATCTGTGAAAAATACACATTATTGAAAAATGTCATCTAAATCTGTCAGCTAATTTTGTCTCCAGTAATACATACACAAGCGTGTGTGCACACACATTAACGTTGACGGTCATCAAGTGTTTTCATTCAGAGATTCCATAATCGCATTATTTTTTTTAAGAAAATTAAAACAATCTTTTGTGTGTTTTAAGCTATACTTAAGTGTAAACAAAATTTTAAATTTTGTTGGGTTTTCGTTTCGGTCAGAAATAATTAATTTATTTGAAAATCATGAAATCTGGCATCCAGGTAAAACCCATATGTCGGCATTCAGGTGACCTGGTAAAGAACTTAGAAGATCTAAACATCGATTTCTCGCGCGGTCACAATTCTTTCTGTATACTTCGTATATAATATAGGCATGTTGTGGAAAAGGGGAGACTGTATTATGGAGTCGCAACGTCGCCGCTGTCATCGATCTCAGGTCCAATCTCAGCCAAGTTTTGCCGAGCCGATGTTGTTTATAACCTAACCGTACTCTGTTCAGCGCTTAGCCTTACTCCCATTCATTTCTTATCTCCTGATCAGAAGAGATTGTCCACTCTTCGCTAATGCTTCTCAGCCCCTCGTTGAGGCGCCGTTTATAAATAAAATATGTTTCTAACTTTGATTGTTCGACGAATCTTCATACTTCATAAGACTTTGTCTAACTCAACGCTAACTTCTCAGTATACTTTATCAAGATCTAGAAATCCGAGTTGATGTTGAAATTGAAATACAAATCCGTTTTCAATCCCACTGAGTTCTCAAAAGTAGTTTTCAATAAAACAAAGTCTATCTGCAAACAAGTTGCAAAAGATTAAACGATTTCGATTAAATATTGTATGTTCAGTAAGCGCAGGTATAAATATCGGAAGGGTTTTGAATCGCAAAAAATGTTGTATAGCTTTTGTTGTCATAAAATCCTTACATTTTATAATACCGCTATCCTGAAATTGATTTTGATTAAATATATTATTAGTAGTTTAAAGAAAAAAAAACCTCCAGTTTATTCTTAAGTAGTACTTCAAAGAACAGCAGACCTTTTAGTATAACATTCTTTACTAGTGGTTCAAAGAACAGTAGATCTCCTTGTGTATTATTATTTGGTTGTTAAAGAACAGTAGACCTCCTAGTATATTCTTAACAAGTAGTTCAAAGAACAGTTGACCTCCTAGTATATTCTTAACAAGTAATTCAACACAAGTTGAATTACTTGTTAAGAATATACTGGGAGATTCTTAACAAGTAATTCAAAGAACAGTAGACCTCCTAGCATATTCTGAACTAGTAGTTCAAAGAACAGGTAGACCTAATTATATATTCTTAATAAATCGCCTGGCCACCGCTACACGACAGAGCTCTGAAGTGCTCGCAACATTTTCTGCTAATTTAACCGGTAACCGTAATATTGAGCGGGAAAAATTTCAAAACATTAGTTTAATGCGTTTGGTTCAAACTGCGTACACTCTATATCATAAATCAGATGCCACCATCTTGAAACAGAAAAATCTTTCAAGTACCTTGTTCGATCTTTGTACAAAGTAACAAGACTTTATAAAACTGCGAAACAACAAACACACTAATCAAATGACGAACAATCAAGACGGGAGACAAATTAAAGAAAAAAATAATTCTTATTTTTATAAACGGATCTTACTGTATAAGGAATTTTTCTAAAGTACTGTATTATAACAAACACTTTTTTTAAATCAAATTTTATTTTCTTATATTAACTATGTGGTATTGGTTTACGATTTGTTTTTCAATGTTTTTCGTTTTTGGAAATTCTTGTTCATTGTCTCTTTTCTGCAGGAAGACATTTATGTGCGCTATTATACCATGATTTTTTTTAACTATAAAATACCATTCACGGTGGTACAGAAAATATGGGCGTTTGTGGAAATACAGACCGACTAAGAACACGAAGGTAATCCTAATCCTAATGTAATTCATATTATATTTCTGAAAGTTTGTGTGTTTGTTTGTTTGTTATTCTATCACGCTTTAACCACTGGTCCAATTGAGATGAAATTTGGTGCGAATATGGTTTGAGTAATTGAGATAAACATAAGCCTATTCCCGTGTTAAAAAACGTCATTATACTACTTACCCAGCCCAAAATAATTATTAGTATTTAGTTTTGTGGCATGTGTTAACTGTAGTTATTTACTGGACCTGAGATTTGGTACCTGAGATGAACATAGATTCAATCCTATTTTAAGAATCTTAATCTGCGTTTTATTTATTGCAAAATTATTGCTTTTAATGTAACATTTTCAATATTTTAGTTAAAAATTTTTTCAAAACTGACTTTAATTTGTTACTTTGTGTTGAATTTTCAATATTAAATGTAAAAAATCCCTACGCAGAGTGCCAATTGTAAGGTAGTATATATACTTGTGTAATTACATTATGTGAAAAAATGGTAAATATGCAGTGTAGCATATCCTGGATTTTTCGATATTGTTGTTACTAAAATGCTTTATTATGTGCCCAAAAGCAAGATTCCAAAATATGAAAGCACGAGAAGTACTATAAAAATCGAAATAAAAGTGACCAACAACAAACAGTGACTCGGTGTTGGGCCTATCATGGTTATGTGTGAAAAAAAAACCTTTGTTTTTTTTAGAATACTACTTAACTTAATTGACACGGTTGTTAGGCCTAACACGGTGATGCGTGAAAAACCTTTATATTTTTTAAAGAATACTACATATCCTAAATGACATGGTTGTTAGGCCTAACACAGTGATGCGTGAAAAAACCTGTATTTTGTTTTAAAGAATTCTACATAACATAACTGACACGGATGTTGGGCCTATCACGGTGATGTGTGAAAAAAACCTTTACTTTTTGATGAATACTACATAACCTAATTGACACGGTTGTTAGGCCTAACACGGTGATGCGTGAAAACCCTTTATATTCTTTTAAAGAATACTACATATCTTAACTGACACGATTGTTAGGCTTATCACGGTGATGTGCGAAAAAAACCTTTTTTTAAAAAAAATACTACATAATCTAATTGACACGGTTATTATACCTAACACGGTGATGCGTGAAAACCCTTTATATTCTTTTAAAGAATACTATATATCCTGACACGATTGTTAGGCCTATCACGGTGATGTATGAAAAAAACCTTTATTTTTTAAACAATACTACATAACCTAATTGACACGGTTGTTAGGCCTAACACTGTGATGCGTGAAAAACCTTTATATTTTTTTAAAGAATACTAAATATCCTAACTGACACGGTTGTTGGGCCTATCACGGTAATGTGTGAAAAAAACCTTTATTTTTTTTAAGGAGTACTGAAAACCTTAACTGACATGGTTGTTAGGTCTAACATGGTGATGCGTGAAAAATACTTTATATTTTTTTAAAGAATACTCCATAAGCTAACTAACATGGTTGTTAGGCCTAACACGGTAAAACATTAAAAAAACCTTTATTTTTTTTTAAAGAGTACTTATAACCTAACAGACACGGTTGTTGGGCCTAATACGGTGATGCATGAAAAAACCTTTATATTTTTTAAAGAGTACTCCATAACTTAACTAACACGGTTGTTAGGCCTAACACAGTGATGCGTGAAAAAACCTTTATATTTTTTTTAAAGAATACTACATATCCTGACACGGTTGTTGGTTGGGCCTATCACGATGATGTGTGAACAAAAATTTATATTTTTTTAAAGAATTCTACATATCCTAACTGACATGGTTGTTAGGCCTTACACGGTGATGCGTGAAAAAACCTTTATAATTTTTTAAAGAATTAGTATTCTTTAATATCTTTTAATTAGTAGGCTACATATCCTAACTGACACGGTGGTGCGTAAAAAAACCTTTATATTTTTTTAAAGAATTCTACATATCCTAACTGACATGGTTGTTAGGCCTTACACGGTGATGCGTGAAAAAACCTTTATAATTTTTTAAGGAATTAGTATTCTTTAATATCTTTTAATTAGTAGGCTACATATCCAAACTGACACGGTGGTGCGTAAAAAAACCTTTATATTTTTTTAAAGAATACCACATATTCTAAATGACATGGTTCTTGGGCTTATCCTGGCGATGTGTGAAAAAACCGTTATTTTTTTTAAAGAGTACTCCTTTAACCTTAACTGACACGGTTGTTAGGCCTAACATGGTGATGCGTGAAAAATCTTTATATTTTTTTTAAAGAATACTCCATAAGTTAACTAACATGGTTGTTAGGCCTAACTCGGTGATGCATTAAAAAAACCTTTATTTATTTTTTAAAAAAGAGTACTTCAGAACCTAACTGACACGGTTGTTGGGCCTAATACGGTGATGCAGGAAAAAAAGCCTTAATTTTTTTAAAGAGTACTCCATAACTTAACTAACACGGTGGTGCGTTAAAAAACCTTTATTTTAAAAAAGAAATTCACCATAACCTAATTGACACGGTTGTTGGTCCTAACACGGTGATGCGTGATCATTAATGTATATTACGATTGCGGGCAAAGCCGTGACGGGTAACAGGTAATCATATTATATTTCTGAAAGTTTGTTTTTGTTTACTTGTTTTGTTTATTTGTTTGTTATTCAATCACACTTTAACTACTGAACCAATTGAGATTAAATTTGGTATGAACACAGTTTAGGTACCTGAGGTAAACACAATACTATTCCAGCTTAATTGTATAGTAGTGACTTTTTAATAATACTGTATTTTATTAAAATATGACAGGACCCTGTTTTAGAGTATCGAGTAGCAAAAATGTACATTTCTTGGCCGAAAACGATAAATCGTATAATATTGTAAATAGAAATATATTAAAATGAAATGACCTATTCTGATTTTGAAAATCGACTATAAATTGTATTGCCTACATTATAATTGCAGGCAAAGCCGCAACGGGTAACAGCTAGTTTCTGTATAAATCCTTTCTCTAATTTGAAATTTTAATTACCACAACATTTCCGTTGCTAAGGAAATAAAGTTACAGAATAACCGTTTGTACAAGGAATAAATATTCCATATACAAATAATCAGTACGATTATGTTTCTGGTACAGTTATACGATGTATACCGTATATTCTGCATCTGATATTTCGAGTATAAAACGTTCTGTAAGTCCCCCGCAGCGCTCACATGGCGCTTACAAACTGTGAACAGACGCCCTGCTATGATAATACATTGTTTGAAAGCACTTTTCTATAAATATCGTGTCAGCTATAACAATAAAAAATATGAAAAAGCAATAATTCCAACGATGAGCTCATCTATAATTTGAAGAGAAAATTTCTCGAAATAAGATTTAAACTTTCCCTCTTATTTTGGGAGTCAGGTGTGAAAAATTTCATTAAAATCAGCATGAAACTAGAGACTTGTATGAAATATAAAAATACAAACACATGTTAAGTTTTACTTGGAGAGATTATACAGACAATAAGTAAAACTAGTGAGCCCGTAAGATCTTCTAGGTGATGGGGAAAAATAATAATCTACAATGTACAACAAGAATTTCTTAGCTATGTAAAGCAATTAATTTATTATATTTAAGTTATTTAATACAATAGACCTTACTTTGTTCTACTTTCGCATTTAAAATTATAACTTATAAAATTAATGACTGGATTCTAACATTGTAACTAACTGAAATATTTACAAATGAAACCTACTATAACCGGATTTTACATTAAATACTTAAATTAGGCTACAATATTTACTGTTTAATAAAATCAGAGGCTTTTACATATTTACATACATAACATTTACATATTACAATTGGCCTAGATTGTCTTACCGATTCTACTTTCAACACTGATTCGGTAAATAATTGTTTAAGTTTAGGATACAGTAATAATTTAAATATTACTTTCAACAATGTTTTTTTTTATAGTAATCAGCTGTTTTGGTACACATACAATTATTTCTGTCATTTATGGTTGTATTGTGCTGCACTCTCACGGGGACACGTTGTACTGCGCCTGGAATTTTGTTTACAGACTTTTTATCGGTTTTAAGTTTATTTTATTTTATTGTAAAAACTTAAAATTAAGAAGTATGAGGCACGAGAGCTCGTTACAGTTCTGACGTACATGTAGATACTTTACATACGTTGTTCCAATAACGAAAGTTGTTATTTTTGGCATGAAACCGATCGGAATGCTTAGCGTAATAATATACGAAAGATAATGTACGTAATAAACAAAAAGTAATAAAGTAATATTATTACAAAAGTAATAATACTTACAATTTATAAGCCGTATTAAGTTTTAAGAAAAACCAACGTCTTTTAGTGACATCAACTAATAAAAACAGGCCATGAACCAAAGTTCATCTTATCTCTCGTGGTCTACAGAGTGTTTTTGTCTATCCACGTAGCTAAATATTGAACAAACTGATCCAACTCGTTGGGATTGTGTATGATAGATTTACCCACAATAAAAAAAAGAAATTAAAAAAAAGTCTTTTTCAGATATTTATTTGTTCTGTTCAAAGCTCTTGCAAATTAACAAAGACGATTTTCCAAAAAAGGTTCCAAGAATTTGGATGATTTTTTTCTAAAATGTTATTTTTATGTAGCTAAAAAATATATGTTAGAATCTTCCGAAAAATCTAGTTCGAGAGCTATTAGCAGATCAGTGAAAGTTAGCTCAATTTGTAGGAAAACTTTGTCGTAGTTTTTGCGTACTCCCGGACTATAAATTTCTTCTATTGCAAAATGTTTGGTACACTAACTCATATTGCCTCAAATTAAGAAATATGTTAACACTTATCTATTGTGCAGCGATCTTAAAAAACTACAGATGTTTTTATGGTTAGGTGTTGTAAGCCTAGTGGTCATAAAAAATTATGATAACCTATAACATATAACAGCATGTATAGCATTTTGATTTCGTATTTCGCGTTGATTTAATTTCAGATTCTAAAACTGTAAAACGTCCAAGAATTTCTGTACAACCAGTTTTGCACAATGCAAACCTGACTTACAGTGTGAATTAATTGAAATTTGTTTTGAAAATTTTCCGAAAAAACATCACAAAACAGTGAGTTTGGAACAATTTACTAACAAATATTTCATTTTATTTCTTTACACATATAGTTAAATTAAACAAATTACAACTTCCAGTATTTCTTTTTGCAAGTTGAAGATACTTTATCCGATCCCAATCGCTATCTGGAACTACTGCAATAAACAATATTCTTAGCCCAATTCCCCGCTATCAGTACAGTTATCATATCTGTGCGCGTGGAACTTCGCTACTAACCGTAACAAAAACATAACTGAATCGCCCGATGTTTTCAGAAAAGAACCACCAATTCCCCGCCCGCCTAACACCACCACATGCGTTAACTAAACCTCTAACGTATGTGTGCATACTGTACACATACATATACTTCTTGTTTTAGAGATACCGACATTTCCTTCCAATAGCTCTTAAATAGCTTTCTTACATTTGTTCCTTCACAACGTTTACTTAAGTGTTACATTTTAGTGACTGTAATACAAGACTTCTACACAGCTCTTACGTTTTTCACAAGGTACCAAAACTGAACCTAATAGTGGTAATGTGCTTTAATGTCCTTTAAAGTATGAATGAATGAATGAACAAACGAACGAACTAACGAACGAACGAATGAACGAATGAAAGAACGAGCACATGAACGAACGAATGAACGAGTGAAAGAACAAACGAACCCATGAATGAACGAGTGAACGAACGAACGAGCGAATGGAAGAACGAGCATATGAACGAACGAATTAACGAGTGAACGAACGAAAGAACGAATGAACGAGTGAACAAAGAACGAACAACAGAATCAACTAACGAATCAACGAACGAATGAATGAATGAACGAACGAACGAACGATTGAATGATTTTCTAGGGTTACTACTGCATTGCGACCATGTAGATTTCTCATGCTTCCTTTCTATATTCCTGAGATGTTCAGTTACAGCGCCTTCTCCAGTCCTAGCCACTTCATAAAGTCTAGGATTTGGAGAGGTTTTAACGTGGGAGCTCCCCACTTTTATTTGGTGATTTACCAATGCATTTGTGAGATATTGCTAATTCTTCCTCTACTACTTTTTTTTCAGTTCCCCCCTTACTTTTGACTTTTATCACTGAAGTTGTGCCCTATTTGGCCAACCTACTTCTAATTGGTGATTTCCCAATTCATTATTGAGGTACTTGCAGATGCTTGCTCAACTAATTTCTTTTCAATTTACCCTCCCTTACTTACTTTTGACCGTTACCACGGAGGTTGTCTCCATTTGGCCAGTTTTTTGTTGTTCGGTGAGTTCCCGCTCATTATATTTACATTGTTACTCATGGAAATATGAGTAGCTGGAGAAATTATAAAGCTTTGCATGCATGGGTAAAGGCTAAGATACAATGGGAGGTTGTCAGGTCTCCCAGGGCTCCGTGTTAGCCAGGTTATGTAGAGTAGTAAATGTGTGTTTAGAGTTAAACGTGTGTGTTTTGAGTAAATGAATGAGAGTAGTATGAGCTAGAAGTACGGTAAGCCCATCAACAGCCTCCGTCGGAACATAAAGTATTAAATACTTCATTGTTGATGAGGCAAAAGATAATTACAAATGGAAAACCGATGATTCATTGTAAGATGAGAATATATGCAGCTTCAAGCGTAACGAGCAGACTAAATGACTGTTAGCGTTTGACATAAATTGCTTGAATGTTAAGTTTAACAAAATACGAACACAAGTTTAACCAAATCACGATCATTGTGATTGTTATACCGACACTGCCTATAGCTATAGCATGTTACACGCGATAACCTGTAAACTGCTTCTGTATTATAAAACACTGTATTCTATAGCTTCCACAATTTCTTTGCTGTTTGTTAATTCTTTCTCTCTCTCTCTCTCTCTCTCTCTCTCTCTCTCTCTCTCTCTCTCTATATATATATATATATATATATATATATATATATATACATATATATATATTTATACATACAAATATATATTATAATTTTATATATATATATATATATATATAAATTTATTTTTACTTTTTAGGTTTCCTTTCTTTTTGTTAAACTGTAATTTGAATAAGTGAATTAAGAAAGTTCCAAAATATTTGTTTTTCTAGAGTGTACAATATTATTTGCAATACTGATAATATAAACCGCTCATTTTATTCTTGGTGGGGACTCGGTGGTCGATGTGACTAAACCACCGGTCAGTCTGCTGCATCTCTGAACTGCGCACCTTTAAGGTTCTTAGTTCGGGCCGCAATTACTCCCGTGAAGTATGGACGTTAAGTAAAAACAATTCTTGGTAGTACTTTTAGATGACAAACAATAAATATAGATGCGAAGTTTCCTTGCTCCTAAAATGGATTCAATGTGAGTTTGAAACGTGTTTCCCCAAAAGTTGTTAAATAAAACGTTAATTTTGTAAATATTCATATTTTCAATACTTCGAATTGGTCTTAGTTGTGTACGAATTGTTTTATCGATAAAAATAAACTGAAATAAAACAAATTACATTAACAAAACATTAAAAGAAGGTTATGCTCAGTTATATAATACAATGTTACAATGTTGTTGTCTACATGAGATTACTAAAGTTCGTTAAAAAAATAGTTTGCCTTTCCGTTAACACTAAGTATTTAATTAATTAATACGTACAACACTATTTCAATTTCCATTTACTCCACTGATGCAGTTTGGTACTTTCAATTTTATAAGATTGCTTGAACAGTTGAAGACACTTGACAACGTTCAACTTACACTTTTGGTCTCAGTATGTATTTCTTGCTCTTATGAGTACTGGTCAGTTACGTGTATGAACAAACACGCCCTACTTTTGTATCTTGAAAGGAAATTTTCCATTTTAAAAGCATTTAATGTAGCTGTTTGAGGTTCTTTTTTTTAACTGATATTTACCAAGGTTTATAAACATTTTAAAGTTCTACGATACTTATCTAAATTCATTATATCTTGTAATATTCTGACTCTCGACACACACAAGCGCTCTCTCTCTCTCTCTCTCTCTCTCTCACACACACACACACACACACACACACACACACACACACACACACACACACACACACACACACACAGATAATATTTTTATTATTATCTTCATTAAGTAGCGTAATAATACAGATATTAAACATTGTAAACCCTGATGTATCACTTGAAGTAGAAAACGTCTCTTGTATTCCATTTTTAATACAGTTTGTTTTTGTAGAAATCCGAACGAAACAGCTTTCTAGAGTTTTTCACAAAGGAGTTTTGTTCGTCTTTCCGCAAAGGTTCCTTTGGAATGTTTTGTTTCTCTTTACCAAATATGAATAATTTTTCCTCAAAGATTAGTTTAAGTTATTTTGATTATCTTTACCAAATGTGTTATATTTGTTTTATAAATGTTCGGTTAAGATGTTTTGTTTATCTTTACCGAATTTGTTAAAATATCTTCAAAAAAGTCCATTTAGTGGAACGTCTTCATATTTCCAAATGATTCATATTTTTCTCAAATAATTCAGGTCTAAATTTCCTTTACCACTAAAAGAAAAACATAACATCAACTTCTTTCGACGTTAACCGAGATTGCGGCACGTAGCTGTCTTGCTGACGTGATAGAAACGAATTTCCAAAATATTTTTTATTATACCCTTTTTTGAAACTCCGATATCACTGTTATAAATGTCATTGAAATTTACACATATTAGCACTTGACACTTAAAAGTTATATTGAAAATACAAATACAAATGTATTCTACATTTCAACGGATTTTGAAAATTCAAAAAGTTATTATTTCTAGTTTTAAATGATGATTATGAGGATGAAATCAAATTTTCAAAAAATATTTAAGAGGAAAAAGTGAAGAATTTTAAAAAAATTTAAATTATCGCTGTTTTGAAATTGATAAACGAATTTTGCTGTTCAACGGACTTGTATAAGTTATAACAAAATCGATTTTATTCCACGTTCGAGACAAATTGGCTTAAAATTGTGAACGTCTGATAACACGAACATACATACGTGTACATGATATATATATATATATATATATATATATATATTTGTTAAAAGCCCCTCAATAATTGATCTAGTGGTCAGGCGCTCATTTCAAAGTCTCGGGTCTGGACGTAACATGATGGCCGCTCCAATAGCTAATTTTTCCACAGAAATTTGCTAACAAATGAAGATAAAAGGCTCAAAAGTAAGATGGCGAATATATTTATGAAATCATTTGTTTGTATGGATAATTTTAATTATTACCAAATTTTAAATCACCAAAAATAAAAGTCTTTAGTTTTTATGTCGAAGAGAAATATTTTATTGCCATGTGCAATAGTTTTTTTGGCAATAAAACAGTACTTACAAACTGCACAAACTTTATTTACGACGAAAACAAGTTCACTTAGTGCACAGTTTAATGACATTATGTATGGTATTAGCTGTTCCATAGATTTATATTTCCTTGGGGCTTAATCTCTGATTTCTTGCGGTGTTTTGGAATTTTTCCCATTTTGTAATGCAAAAGGGCACTTAAATATTATTGATAGTTTGTGTCATATTGTTCCAGGCACTCAATAATATAAAGTATTATTTTTTAGGGTTATGACGATAATTTTTTTGTAGGTTGAAAAATTTTTCTTGGTTTTTTTCTTAACAAGTAAAATTTTCAATAAAACTATATTACGAAGTAACAGTAAATCTGTTACTTTACGATTAAGTAATATTAAAACCGATATTTTTTATTCTAAAAAATGGATTCTCTTTATTTAAATATTTTTACCAATTTTCTGAAATGAAAGCATTTCTACACGCACCTAACACTTTTTGGATGGCGGAAAATATAGAAACACGTGATAGCACAAACAATTTGTAATAATTAAGTTCAATAATAAACATTTATCAAACGCCGTTGTTTGCATGCCCCATCCAGCTATCTCAATTATTCCTGCACATTGCCCCTCAGAAGTTAGTTTAAGATGTTTTGTTTATCTTCACCAAATTTGTCATATTTTTTTTCTTTTGAGATTTTGATAATTCTAATTCAATTTACAAACATTTAGATTTTACGTTGGTCTTGGTTTAAAATCTTAGATAAAAAAGTACGCATGTGGAAATCGATTTTGTTGTTATTTTAAGGCGAAAAGCACATCGAGGCTATTGTCGCCTCCCTAAAGTGTAAGTGTAAGTGTTGTAAGTGTAAGTGTGTGTTAGATTTGGGTACCACGATGGACGTCTAAATCCTCTTACTAGGTGCAGCTAGTCTGCACACCCTGCGGAAAATAATAAAATTCACTTAATTAAATTTAAATCCGCGTATCTCTCACTGCGTGGCGAAATTTGAATTTGAAATAAAACAGTAGGTTAAAGTCAAGCTTTAAAAGTGTATGCGTTAAGTTATAAAAGAGGTTTGAAATCGCAAAGGATTTAAGCAAATACCCATCTATCAAAACCCCATCTAAAATTCTAACCAGGCGCTATCTTCTTCCTTTAATCATGCTTGAAGATTAGAATTTCCTGATCGTTGAAACACTTTCAGCGGGAGGAATTTATTGTTTCTTGAGTTCACGAGATTCCCTGTGGCTCGTGATCATTGTGCGTGGTTGTTAAGTATTTAGTTATAGTTTATATTTAAATAAACTGACTGAATTATATTCGCATAATTATATTTAAAATAATTGTATTAAGGTTGTAATGCTGAGTGTTTGTGACATAATTTGAATTTGTTACTTAAAAAAAATATATTATAAACTGTTGTGTAACTAAATCCGTTGGGCATGATTTCAAATCCAATTTCATTTTTTTAAAGGCGAAAAGCACATTGAAGCTATTATCGCCTCCCAAAATGTAAGCGTGAGTGTAAAGTGTTAAAGTCGGAAGTCTAATGTTGTAAGTGTCAGTGTGTGTTAGACTCGGGTACCAAGAGTGACGTCTAAATTCTCTCAATAGGTCTGCAACCTCCTGCGGGGAAACCCAATTTCAAACGCACTTAAGCAAAACTGGTGAAATGAAATACTATAAACGATGCCAAATACATTGAGCAAAATGAGTTACATACATTCAATTAAATGTTATTATAGTGGTTAAATATATTAACTTTAAGACCGTTTAGATTTATATCTTACAAAGACGTAGCTCAGGGAACAGGCAACGGTAGTAATTCGAACATACGCAGAGATCCGAGTCCTTGTGAACTGCCCTACATTCTATCAACTGCATGAGTTCTCCTTAATCATTTTGAAAAAAGTTCAAGAAAAGCATCTACAACAAATATACTTTGTTGTTATAGACCAATACGGCACAGTATTATAGGCACAGAAATGGCCGTGTTTGAAAGAATTTCAAGCTGGCTTTTATAAAAACTACATAAATTTTGAATTTTCGAAATTCACCTAAATTAAGATATTTACTTTGACGGCGACGAGCGCGCGCGAGCGCCATTTCCAACTGGAAGAGTGCCTCGCCAGCCCGCTGCCGACTTGGTAATCGCCCGGACCTCTACTTCTCCTCCAGACTATAACCCGCTGGGAAACACCATGACTAGGTGGCGGAATTTCTGGCACACTCTTATTATGGAAAATAAGCTTTTGACAAAACCTTAGAAAGTACGTTTTTCTGCTATTACAGTTTAATGCTAGAAGAACGTTTACGGCAGCTTGCAAGATATTTTTAATCAAATATATGTATCTGTGTATTCATTGGTATTATTTACATGGTATTGAATTACTTGTTAATGAAAACATAAAATACCAAATCTAAATTTATACCGAGGTGCTAATGTCAAAAAAAAGATATTTTCTTATAATTGAAGCCTGGCTTACAGAACACCAACTAATACAAATGCAATTCAAAGTAACTTCACTATTAAATTTATACTACTTGCATCACTTACATAATGAAATCTAGTTGACAGAACTAGTCAATGTTGAATTGAAACGAAATGTATTTATTTTATTGTCACTAACCAGCAGATTTTGTGTTTCATTGCGGTGAAAATGTAACACTTCATTAAAAATCATGGCGTCAAGCACTAATTGATAGGGGCTTTGTAATGTCGGTACGAGCTAATCCGTGTTTTTGGGATATACCACTAAACTGGTCACACCAATATTGCGGAGTTTAAATCCCAATCAATGAGAAGTGTGAGTTTTGTGACAGGAAAACAAAATGAAGACTGATTTTTGGTCATTAGATAGTTATTTTTATTTGGTTGGAAATTTAAAATCCGAGATTGAATAACTAAGTTAATTTGTGCACACACACACACACACACACACATACATACGCGCGCGCTCGGACACACACACACACCATTATGAATTTTTCAAAATACGTTTAAATTTAACAAAATATTAATTTGTCAGTGGTCAGGGTTCATTTTCGGATTTTCCATGCTAATATACGAAAAATGGTTATGTATATTATACGTATTTTATGCGTACACGTATAGTGTGTGCAGGTTTTAACTCTGATTATGACCAGAGCTTAAGAAATTGCTAAGATAAAAAATATTTTTGAGAATTCGCTACCATCACGTCAGAGATTCAACTGCGTGTCTTGATTATTTAATTTCGGATAACCACTTATTCGACTTTAAAACACTAAGCTAACCATAATAATATATTATTTCATGCATACATTACGATATTACCGATTGTAATTATTACAAACAAACAAAATACAAAACAGTGTACTTTAGAGTTCAATATTTCGCAACGAATGTGTGTTGCATCCTTATGCAACATTATGGTACAAAAGCATTATGGGGCGCTCCTATCAGGTTAGAAAGAAACCCTTTCCCAACAACGGGTTGGAGATTTATAATTCACCCGCGAGCATTATTATTACGGCGACAAAAATACAGAGATTATTCGTATGACGTCATTTTTTAGTATTGTTAGTATTTTCGCGTACCGTAAAGAAAATTTGCATACACTCACTCAACCGTGAATGTCGAACTTCAATGTTTGTGTGTACCGCATACTATGGTAAACACTGTTTGATTAGCTTTTTCTGGTTTAACGGTGATGATTTTTTTTTAAACAATAACATTAGTCATCATTTAAACAGCAACCGAAATATTCAGTAAAGAATTAGTAAAAAAATTAAGATAATTAACTAGAAATTTCAATTAATTATTATTCCACCTGGTCTCTGGTAAGTCCTAATAAATAAGCCAGCGTTTATTCATAATTAACAGGACTACCAAGCTTTTCAGTTTCATATAAATAAAACATTACAAGTTTTTGAGTTATTAACATTTTTTTAAACATGGGTAATGTTTATTTTAGCAAAGTAAATTTTTCCTAATCATCATTCAACATAACTTGTACATTACAGACTTTAAGTAATTAGCATGTACGTGCACATTGTTATGCACATTTAAATGCTGTGTAGTTAAAGGAACAAGTGTACAGCCGTAGTTTCAACTACGATGACGATTTCAAAAGTGTTATCGAAGAGGAATTACTTCGGATACCTCGGGAGTTATTTTCAATCGCGTACGATTCATTTGTTCGGCGTTGTTATCAGTGTGTAGCTGTGGATGGTTTCCAGTTCGAATATATCTGATTTATGAAAAGTTCTTTGCTATTTAGTTTTCTTTTAATTAGTTTGTATCTAATTAAATTTTAAAAAAATAAAAATTAAAAAAATAAATTTTTGTTTGAAAGAAAAATAAGAAAATCAGTTCTAAACTTTATTTTGACCGCGATTTTCCTTCTACAAACGTCAGGCAGATGCAATTATCGTATAATATTTCTGGTACATTACTTAAAAACTCAGAGTATAGTTTCAAAAATAATGGAGGAGCAATGCGTAAACCTCTTCGTGGGTTTACTGAATATAGATAGCCTTGAAAATAACATTAAGCTTACATTTTACCACTGTAAGTTAAATATGCACTTTAAATTGTTTTACCTTTTTTCGTAATTTTTTGCTTCAAAACGCTTAATTACATGCCCGATTGTAATAAGAAAAATCGAAATTGAAAGCGATAAGCATAACCTTAAAACTACTACTGCGCGAAAGTAGCTAACGTGTTTTTCATCGAGGGAACGATTAACTTAAAAAAACAGATTGAATAATCTAACCTAACCAACACGGTTCGGTATGACAACAAAACGTAGGCTTTTTCTTTCGACGCTGGTTACAACGAAACCTTAGTATGTTTCCTTATTAATTTTACAAGTAATATAACACGTATATAATGAACACGAATACGATTCATTAGTCATCGATTCTATAAAGATGCCTTGATTTATAAGAAAGTCAACACCACGACTGTAACCCAGCTTAAAGAGACGAATTGCAAAGTTCACGAAAAACATCCGATGGCAGGGACTTACAATCACTATAAGGACTGAGATGGGTGACCTTAGCGTTTTAAAAATTGCACGAAATCGTAACTTATTGTAAGAAATTTAGTCTTCTGCGAATGAATATCTCTTAATTCAATAACAGAGTACGTGATAAAAGAAACAAATATCTAAAATGCATTACTTTAGTAAAACAAGTTAAACATTACAAATACCATAATTTGTCTTGTTGAAACATATAATGAATTATAATGATTATAATTGTTTATTATTTCTCTCTATATGAAAATCAATGTCCCCGACTGACTGACCAACGCAGAGCTAGAGACTTAAATTTTTCAGAGTACTTTAGTGCCACCATGTAACAGTGGGGTAACAAAAGATTTTCCAATATTCAAACCCTAAAAGGATAAAAATGGTGTACAATATTTTTATTGAAAACAATATGTTCTTCGTCAGGTCTTCTTCAAACTTAACATAATGACTCTAAAATACAAGTAATGAAATATATTTTTCAACATTTTCCAAAATGTATACCCTAAATGGATTGAAAGGGGGTAGAAAATGTAAAAAAGAGATTTAAATGTTTGCATTGGATAAAAATATTTTTTTTACAGGTTTTCTTGAAACTATATAAACATATTCAAAAACGCAAATCATGAACCTCCTATTTCAGCATTTTTCGTTATTAATCCCCTATTTGTAAAACACTAATTTCAATCCCGTAAAAAGGGGTACATTTATATTGACTGCCATAATCAAATATAGCTAATGACTTGAAATTTTGAAAATACCTTAATAATATTATTTGAGCGTGCGTTAAGAAAAGATTTTCTAAAATTGAGTCCCTAAAAGTGTAATGAAGAGGCACAAATATTTTGTTAGAAAAACATTGTTCCAATATTCTTGTTCCAATATTTTTGAAATCTAACGTAAATACTCTGAAATACAAATGATGAAACATATATTTCAGCATTTCCAATAATTCATAATGTAAAGGGCCCAAATAGAGGGTACTAAGTTTTATTAAATTTTGCGTTGAAAAAATAATTTCTTAAATCTGATTTTCTAAAAACTTAACAAATAAACACTAAATCACAAAAATAATAAAATGAATTTCAACATTTCCCTGAATTCACCCCCATAAAAGGATAAATAGGAGGTATAAAAATTTGTAATGGAAAAAATAACAAATATATTTTGTTTTGAAACTCAAGTAGGCCCTATTTAAAAACACAAATTGTGATACATGTTTTAGCATTTTCCAGAATTCATGCCTTATATAGTGGGAAAGTGGGATTGTAAAACTTAGCGTTAGGAAAATGTTTTAATTTGGATTATTAAAAAATTACCATAAAAAATAAACACATATTTCTGTATGTTCCAGAATTCGTCACCTTACAGGGTGAATATTGTTTTACTTTTGAAAAATATGAACACATTCACTGCAAACTTAATGAAAATACTTTAAAATACAAATAATAAAACACATACATTTAAGCATTTTCCATATTTCATTTCCTAAAGGGGAGAAGAGGAGGTGCAAATGTGTGCATTAGGGAAAATATTTTTTTAAACAGAATTTCTTGAAACAACAAAAAACTCTAAAAAATAATATTTCGTCATTTTTCAAAATTCACCTCCTAAACGTTTGTGAATGAAATGTATAGAAGTTTGCTGTTTGAAAAATATTCTACATGTCAAGTAATAAAACATGTATTTCATAATTTAAAAGTAAATAAATAAATATAATATGGTACAATTGGTACTCTTGTAGGAAGAATTTCAAAATAGACCAACGTATAGTGGATTGACATAATTTCTTTCTTTTTTTAAAAAAAATATAAATTCAGAGTACCCATTAATGTTCCATAGAGGTTATAAGTTTTTTGACATTATGATTTGAATGCAACATGTTCATATTCACTGTAAAATAATCACAAGTTTGGTAAGTCAGATGATCGTGCTGTCATTAATATATTTTTTTATACTTATACGTTATTACGAAGTTTCGTGGGCGAAGCCGCGACGAGTAATGCTAGTAATATCGAAACAATTGTGCATTTTTGAATCAGTTTAAATCAAAATTTAAATTTTAAAACTCTACCAAATTTAGAATATACAGTCTGCATGTTTATTCGATCGGTAGACAAATTAGTGATTAGTTAACACGAATACTGAATTAATTAAGAATTAATTACAGTTTACTATATTTAACTAATTAGAAATTTTAATTTAACTAATTAATATTTTAATTAATTTAGAATTAATTAATTAAGAATGTAATTAATTAGGATTTAATAGCGTAATTAGAATTTATTACAAGTAATTTTGCTGGAATTATGTTTTAAAAACCTGTCTTACCTTGTAAAGAATCACATTGTGCAGCAAGGCTGACCTGTTCCCTAACACTGGCAATCGTTTGTATTTTATTTCCGTACGTTCGAATTGCCTGATAACGACTTATAAGTAAACAACTTTGTTTGCACAGTCGGTAAGCTGCTATTTGCTTCCTGAAACTTCTCACCATGCGGGTTAAAGTCCGGCCAATTGCAGGCGCACTTAAGTTTACGCATTGCGTTTTTCTTTCCGGGCTGATCAGATCCAGTCACGTGACTCGGTACAACTGATAACGTTACACAATCCAGATCCAAGGTCATTTTTAATACGAACACCGAACCTATTTTAAAGCGTACGTGTTTGGAGTATATTTAACACACACAAGCACGCACAATACTTTAATGTTATTAAAGGAAGCTTAATAACATTTATTATTTAAATTACTTACCCTGTGCATCAGCTCGTATGAATTATTTCTACAAACGTTATTTATCTTAACGTTCGTTTGTACAGTCAAGTTTTTACAGAATTCTAGCGAAGTGCCATACATTAAAATTTCAACTGTCAAAAAATTAAATGTATTCTAACACTGTTGACAGTAGCATGACAAGCTGTTGTGAAATTAACAAGTTTCTTTTGAGCTCTTAAAAGACAAAAAAATAAGCTCTTAGAGCGGCCATCATGGTAAAACAAATACCCGAACTTTGGAATGAGCACTGACCTCAAGGTAATTTTTTGAAGCATAGTTAAAATGTTCATTCATCACACCAGGTTCGAGATTGTGGTTCAATTTGGAGCGAAAATCGATGTTGGTAATAGCTTGGACAAGTTCGTTAACAAACAAAATTCTTCCAACAGTTTCAAAATGGATTTCAAAATTTTGAAAATTCTTAAATTTTTCGTCCTAATATTTTCGAGAATTCGATTTGGCCATTTCATACAAACACACACACACACACACACACACACACACACACACACACACACACACACACACACACACACACAATATGAAACACTGTATAAATTAACATTGTGAATTTTCAAAACTCGTTGAAATAAACAATTTTTGTATTGGGGTAAAGGATTCGTCTTCTTACTTATAATGATAATATAAGCGGATTTTAATGCTGATTATGATTGTGAAATCAGAATTTCAAGAAGGATAAAATAAAGCAAAAGGTGATTCGTCAACGAGACAGTTGCGTGCAGCGGTTATTATATGTGTAACAGTGGAAAATTTGAAAAAATATGTATCATTTTTGCATAGCCCACTATCTATATGATGTGTTCACAAGTAGGTTTACATCTGACTGTTTTATTTCAAGCCACTGACGTCTTGTTGTTGATTAAATACGGCGCCCTCATTGCACTGCTTTTACTGTGTTGTGAGTTTTATTCCGTGCAGTATAGAATGCACATTTTGCAGTTTATGTTGGAAGTAATGATACATTAACACGGCGGCTGCTATTCCAACGTGAAACACCCGCAACCTTAAGGCTCACACGTTGATGTGAACAGATATGCGGTGAAACTAACAACATGGGATCTTAAGGACTGTACAACACTTTGAGATTCAACTTCACGGTCAACTTGCCTTTAAATTGCGTCAAGCAGCTGTTTTGCTAACGTGATCTTTACTAGTGAACAACGAATCTGTTAATTTGTTCTTATTCACAAATCAGTTTGTTTGTCTTGCACGTTTTTATAAAACCAAATTTCACCAAAACAACCATCATTAAAAACTAAATATATTAGCATCGAAACACACACACACACACACACACACACACACACACACACACACACACACATATTTTTTAATATAGATTTGTTGAGAATTTTAATTGAGCCATTTTCAAATAAATATTTAATTATTGAAGTTTCATAATATTTGCACCATCTTATTTTATTAGAGGATTTATATTGAAAAATAAACTTATTGGATTTGTGCGTGTCTGCGTGTGCTCGCGCGAGCGTAAGTGTGTGTGTGTGTGTGTGTGTGTGTGTGTGTGTGTGTGTGTGTGTGTGTGTGTGTGTACGTGTGTGTGTGGGGAGGGAGAGAGAGTGAGAATGTATGAGTGTACGCGCGCGCGTGTTCTCTAGCAAGCTCACGTTAGAATTTTAATCCGATTTACTTGAACTAGACAAAAAAAAAAGATTTCGGTAATATCTTGAACATGTTCGTTAAACGGCAAAATGCTTTCAATAAAGTTTAAATGGCGTCCAGTTCAATTCTTTAATAACATTTTTCCGTAAATAATTCTCGCAAATCTAATTTCACAGTCGTAATCTGCGTTAAAAAAATATAAAAATTATCCGTCAAATATTCAATAAATCCGTTGAAATTAACAGATTTAATTTGACACCATAGTTGTTCATTTTCGTTATTTTCAATGTAATTTTAAAATTTAAAATATTATCACTTGAAGATTTTATTGGTGATTTTGTTGTTGAAATCAAGGGAAATTCCGTGACAGTCACGCGCTTTGGTTACTGATTAATTATTGTCGACATTTGACTTTATCCAGCATTTTAAATGTTTTTAAGACTCCTGGATATAAATTCAAAGCTCTCTTGTCAAACAATAAACGTGTGATATATAGCAGCCAGTGGCTAGGGCAATGGTCAAATCATCAGCATTTCATTTTAGTATCGTATTGCATCCTGGAACAGCCAGACAACCGGAATAAACAGTTAAAACCGTATAAAATGAACGACGAAGTTTTATTTCCTTAATAAATGGTAAATGTGCATCCAGTTGTGCTTGAGATAGCTTTTCGGAAAACAATAAGGGTTTTAACATCGCAATATTAATGACAATATAACGGGTATAGAAGGTATAGAGCTAAGGCAAAATTAAGCTTTATTTATATCTATTTGCAGGTTTGTAAGCCTAAAAACTCACTTTTTACTTTGATGTCTCTTCCCGCGCGCTCGTGTGCATGTGCGTGGGTGTATCTACTCATCGTTGAAAACCAATCTATTTAACCTATTCTGACGAGAGTTCGGCTGTTTATTATAACTAAAAAAATAATTTACCACGTTGACTGAAGCGAATTGTAATTTCAAACATTTAAATTACACTGAAAATACGAAAACTGAACACTGACCGCAATAACTACGACCGCATTTCCAACGAATTGAAAAAATTGAAATTTATAATTTATGCAGTTTTCAACGTTAATTACAACAGTGAAATCCGATTTAAAAAAGAATTTACGAAAAAAGTTATGTATTTTTAAAGATTTGAAAAGATTGCGCTTTTTAAACTGTTGAATGAATTTCGCAAGTTAACTAACTATTATTACAATAGATTATTTTGCCAAGACGACAACATTGTAAAATGATTTCACACTTTGTTGTTTTCGAATTTATACTTTTGATTTTACATTGAATATGACAACATTATAAAATGTTGTCACACTTTCGTTGTCCTCGATTTTAGAAATTTGATTTTATTTGGAATGTAACGATATAATAAAATGTTTATATATTTTTGTTATTGTAGATTTTAGACGTTTTATTTTATTTGGAATGTAACGATAGCCTATAATAAAATGTTTTCACACTTTTGCTGTTCTCGATTTTAGACGTTTGATTTTCTTTTGAATATGACGATATTATAAAACGTTTTCATACTTTTATTGTTCTCGACTTTAAATTTTTGGTTTTATTTTGAATATTGTAATATTCTTAAAAGTACACAAAACTCGCCTGTTTAATTGACTGTACGGAAGTGAGCAATAAAAGAGTAATATACTGTATAGCATTTAGTGGAAGGAGCAATACTGTTCAAGTGTTCAACAATAGGTTCAAGTATCGTATTGCAGTTTGTGGGATCAATCGTGGAGCATCCAAAAACTTGTCTGAACTGTTCAAACTATACAAAATATTTGTTGTCTTCCATTAAATCATTTAATGATTCATTAAGGAAGTTTTATTTTATAAATAAATATGAATGGTTTTATAAAAAAAGTTTCAATTTTTCTTAAACATATTTAACTTGATTGTTCGATTTCAGCTTTTACATTTATAATAATTTGTGTATGTATAATAGATATTAAGACCCTCTTTTCAGATTTCTATAATCCCAAAACTCCAGATTTTCTAACCATGCTTCAAATTTAGAAATAAAACAATGAGGATTTAATGAGATATTAAAAAAATGCGAAAAAAACACTCTGAAATTTGTTAAATTTGTTAATGTCTTTTTAAATTAATGATCTTAAAATAATAATAATAATAATAATAATAATAATAATAATAATAATAATAATAATAATAATAATAATAATAATAATAATAATAATAATAATAATAATAATAATAATAATAATAATAATAATAATAATAATAATAATAATAATAATAATAATAATAATAATAATAATAATAATAATAATAATAATAATATAATAATAATAATAATAATAATAATAATAATAATAATAATAATAATAATAATAATAATAATAATAATAATAATAATAATAATAATAATAATAATAATAATAATAATAATAATAATAATAATAATAATAATAATAATAATAATAATAATAATAATAATAATAATAATAATGGTAATGGTAATGATAATGATAATGATAATGATAGTGATAGTGATAGTGACAGTGATAGTGATAGCGATGGCGATGGCGATGGCGATGGCGATGACGTTGGCGATGACGATGACGATGACGATGACGATGACGATGACAATAATAATAATAATAATAATAATAATAATAATAATAATAATAATAATAATAATAATAATAATAATAATAATAATAATAATAATAATAATAATAATAATAATAATAATAATAATAATAATAATAATAATAATAATAATAATAATAATAATAATAATAATAATAATAATAATAATAATAATAATAATAATAATAATAATAATAATAATAATAATAATAATAATAATAATAATAATAATAATAATAATAATAATAATAATAATAATAATAATAATAATAATAATAATAATAATAATAATAATAATAATAATAATAATAATAATAATAATAATAATAATAATAATAATAATAATAATAATAATAATAATAATAATAATAATAATAATAATAATAATAATAATAATAATAATAATAATAATAATAATAATAATAATAATAATAATAATAATAATAATAATAATAATAATAATAATAATAATAATAATAATAATAATAATAATAATAATAATAATAATAATAATAATAATAATAATAATAATAATAATAATAATAATAATAATAATAATAATAATAATAATAATAATAATAATAATAATAATAATAATAATAATAATAATAATAATAATAATAATAATAATAATAATAATAATAATAATAATAATAATAATAATAATAATAATAATAATAATAATAATAATAATAATAATAATAATAATAATAATAATAATAATAATAATAATAATAATAATAATAATAATAATAATAATAATAATAATAATAATAATAATAATAATAATAATAATAATAATAATAATAATAATAATAATAATAATAATAATAATAATAATAATAATAATAATAATAATAATAATAATAATAATAATAATAATAATAATAATAATAATAATAATAATAATAATAATAATAATAATAATAATAATAATAATAATAATAATAATAATAATAATAATAATAATAATAATAATAATAATAATAATAATAATAATAATAATAATAATAATAATAATAATAATAATAATAATAATAATAATAATGATGATGATGATGATAATGATAATGATAATGATAATGATAACGGTAATGGTAATGATAATGATAATGATAACGGTAATGGTAATGATAATAATAATTTTATCGCATAGTGAAAACGAGAGATAAAATTTTAACATAAATTATAAAGCTTATGGCAGTAACCGCAGTCTTGAACCTACGACCTTGTGGTGCGCAAGTTTAAAAACTCAACAGATTGATTAGTGACTTGGTTACATCGAATACGCCTTCGCTAAAATGAACTCTTAAACATGATGGCGAACTCTTTGGTAGGTGTTTCATTAAAAACTAATTTTAGTAACTTTTAAATAATTTAATACTGATTTTTGAGAATGATTGTGCAATGTTTCTGTACAATTTGTTTACATACTTCAATGAGTCTTGCTGGTTTTATCTGTTCATTACCTTAAACAAACAACGTAATTCGTGAAAACAAAGAACAAATCTTTGTAAAATTCCTCTCCCCCATAAAGTTATACTTTATTATAGGTTAAGAAAGTTTGTCAGCCAGCTAAATCCGTAAAAAAGATAAAAAATGGCGGCCACTTCAAATCTGTAAAACGTCTCACTTTTTTGTCTTAAAATGTTTTTGTAAATCTGATTTCACGATTGTAATTAGCATTAATTTCGTTGAAATTAGGAAATTTTTTGACGGTGGTCAGGGTTTGTTTTTGCGTTTTCATTGTGGTTTGAAATTTTAAAACTCTAACATATGAAGTTTTAAAGCTGATTTAGATGGTGAAATCAGAATTATCAAAAAAGCCGTAGATAAAAATACTTTTGCAAGTTCTTTCGTATAACGTCAGCGAAACAGCTGCGTGTGGAAAATATATTAAAACTGTCTCTTGAAACGTTCGACAGTACCGTGCACAGAGTAAAGAAAGAAAGTGAAATTTTGACCTGTTCTCAGTATAAAAAGTTTGCTGACGGATATTACATAACGTAAAGTCTGATATTACACGTTTCATGTCCTGCGACTGGGTGATATCTTAATCCAATATGTCTTGCGGTGTTTGGACCAGCGCCCGTTTTAAGGCCGTAATATTCCCGTAAGGTTTATAAAGTACTTGTAGTATACCGTATTCAACTTATTACAATCTCTTAACTTAGAATGATACAACAACAAAATTACAATATATCTTCCATACAGCAAAGTCATGAAGGAAATGTATAGTTTTAAAGTTTTATATCATTAATCTCTCTCTCTCTCTCTCTCTCTCTCTCGCTCTCTCGATATATATATGTATTTGATGGAAGGAAAATTTTTCATTTTGACGTATTTCCTCAACATTGTGTTTCCTTTGCGATCTTCACACGAAACGTCAATCTGTTGAATAGAAATCGACCATCAACAAAATAGGAAAAATATTTGCTTGGAAAGAAGCCGGGGTAAAGTGATGCTGGGAGGTGTCCTTTTTTATTTCCAGGACTTCATTCGGTACGAAATTATTCTTGAAAGGAAAACAGTTAAAAAAATATGTGTAAAATGAGATCCTAAAACAGTTACGAGATTCGGTTAGGTGAAAGAGATCTGAAAAATGAGCAGAGAACGATTGGTTTTGTTGCATGACAATGCTTCGATACATCGATCGCTGGTTGTGAAACAATATCTTTCTAAGCACAATGTTACCGCTCTGCAACAACTTTCCTATTCTCCCGACCTTACAATGCCGGGTTTGTACCTTTTTCCATGACATTGAAAACACCGTTTTGCTGATTCGAAAGAGGTGATGGAAAATGCGATGAAAAGGATATTTTAATTTTCCAACGGTGAAAGAAGTGTGTACATGCAGGTGAAAAATATTTTGAAGAAATGTAAGGTTAAAATATTCTATAGCCTACTATTTTAATAAATTCTTATTGACCAATGCCGGAAACGTTTTGATTCAGTTATATATACTTTTTTTTGTTATTTTTTTTTGTTACATTGAGGCTATTATCGCCGCCCTAAATGTTAGTGTGAGTGAGTGTAAAGTGTTAAAGTCGCAAGTGTATTGTAGTAAGTGTAAGTGTGTGTTAGACTCGGGTAATGCGAGAGATGTCTAAATCCTCTCAATATATGCAGCTAGTCTGCACCCCTGCGGGGATATACATATACATATATACATTCATATATATATATATATATATATATATATATATATATATATATATATATATACTATATATAGATCTATATAGACCTTGGCTTGTAGTCTGTATAGATCATATATATATATATATATATATATATATATATATATATATATATATATATATATATATATATATATATATATATATATATAGAGAGAGAGAGAGAGAGAGAGAAACAAAGAGAGAGACAGATATTTGAAGATAAGTCTATAAGATTTATCACACAGGATATATATATATATATATATATATATATATATATTTATTTATTTATTTATTTATATATATATATATACATACATACATATATATATATATATATATATATATATATATATATATATATATATATATATATATATATTCGATTTTTATTATGCTAAAACTTATTAGCGAGTTTCCATTGGAAAATCAACTATTGGACCACCATCATGGTAAGACCCACACCCATAACCGAAATAATCGCTGGTTCAGTGATTTTCTGGACCGGTCCAGAACAGATAACGGTCCAGAAAACATTAACTATTTCTTTCACTAATATCACACTCGAGCCTGCGTAAGCAGTATAGTTGAGATTATTATAGAATTTCCATTGGAAAATGAGCTATTGCGAAAGACATCACGGTAAAACCCAGACCCGTTATTTTGAAATCAGCGCTTAAGTGATTACCTCTTGATCACTTTTCTGAACAGTTGTTAAATTTTTTTATATAGACTTTTTTAAAAGCAGAGTTAAGAGATTGTTTAAAGTGTAATTAAAAGAAGAAAAACTTAAGATATCAATGGATGGTCTACGTTGATAAATTATTGGTAGATGTATTTATTAGAGTAAATTATTTGTTGGTCTTAGAATAGTTGTAATTCTAAAATAATAAATAAATAAATATTCATTTTCCATATTTCCTTTTTTTAAGTCTTAAAATTGTCGCAAATCTGATTTTGCCATCGTATTTAGCATTTCGAATTTTCAAAATCAGTTAAAATTAAAGAAATTTCACGACGGTCAAAGCTAACTTTGTTATTTTCGAGGTAATTTAAAATGTTAATGTATATAGATTTTAATGGTGATTACGATGGTGAAATCATAAATTAAAAATTGGTATGCTAGAGGAAAATAATTTTGGAAATTCGTTTTTATAACTTCAGCGAGACAGCTGTGTGCTCTCTATTGTACAAGTTAATACAAAGGTGCAAATAGCACTGGGTGAGATACGCTGGTACAAGTTTGTACTTTGTATAGTGAAAACTAAAAATATTCGTTTACGTGATTTTATTAAATCTCGTTATTTTTTTGAAATTATCTTGTATTTATTTTAATTTTAAAAGAAAAACATATACCTAAGTGCAAAATAGGCTGCATGAGTGAAGGTTAGGTCATCAATTATTTAATTAGATCACTGCGGACAGAGGCATTCACCACTATCTTGTCCGCTAATTGATCCAGATACGACAGCTATGTCGATGCTTCATAATGATTAAATCTGAAGATCAATTACTGTCCTCAAGACCCGTCAACCCTTACCAGCCCTAACATCCCTTATTTATAGCCTTCGTTCTTGGATTAGCATACGTCCGATCTTTTCTGTTATAGTTTTTGATCCGGTTAATGACTTCATTAGGCCACTACTTCTGAATTTAATCGTCTCGAATATATTAGACTAAAAGCTCGGAACTATTTGTCTGTGCGCCTGCGTTTTAGTCATTAGCTTGATTTAATAGCGCTCTGTTTCGTTGTTTCGAGAGCGACAGTTATTGTTTGAATTAAGTGGTAGATGCAGCGGTTTAATTAGGGAAGAAATCGTGCACGGTTTTAATGTAAGAAAGGATATGTGTTCTAAAATAGGTGTGTTTAAAGGTTTTTAACATGTAACATGTTTCAGAGCTGATTATGACATTGGATTTTGCACGTCGCGTGATGTGAGTACGTAAATTTATATTGATAGTTATAGTGAAAGATCAGTTGTTTTATAATAATTCGAAACGATCAGCTGATTTCATTCAACAGCTGATAGGTTATAATACGTTTTAGGTTATATATTTTTTTTAAACTAGCTACGTTACAGTAAAAGGTAAGTTGTTTTATATTAATTCGTAACGATCAGCTGATTTCATTCAACAGCTGATAGGCTATAATACGTTTTTTTAAAAACTAGCTACGGTACAGTAAAAGATCACTTGTTTTTTATTACTTCGTAACAATCAGTTAATTTCATTCAACAGCTGATAGGCTATAATACGTTTTAGGTTTTTTTTTAAAATAGCTACGTTACAATAAAGATCAGTTGTTTTATATTAATTCGTAACGATCAGCTGATTTCATTCAACAGCTGATAGGCTATAATACGTTTTAGGTTATATTATTAAAAACTAGAAATGTTAATTTGTAGTGTTTTCGAACAAATTATCGTAGTTAAAATAAGCAGGAAGAGAAAACGTAATACATGATTTTTATTTTTGTTTCAATAACAGAAATTAGTTTTGTCTAAACGTTTTTAGTTTCACAAACTTTTATACTGTGTTTATCTTTTCGTACCAGCATAAACGTTTTCAGTAACAAAGTGAGCAAAATTATTGAATTCTTTTGAAATGAAATTTCTATGTTAGCTTTAATAACAAGCAATTATTTTAAGTTTTTGTAGAAATTTACAGTTTTTGACCATTACTTAATTTAATCTCGTTATAATCCTTCCTTTAAACTGTAGTGCCGACTTGCTTGGTATGAACTTCCTTACTACATTGTATTTAACCACACTTCGGCTTACAAGAATTCCACGTAAAAGGTATAATAACTAACAAATTTGTTGCCTTAAATCAGCTGTTTCGGGGAGAACATTTGTGCAGACTTCTTAAAAGAATTCATTCGTTTTGAATGATTGAACTACTGACTTACTAGGGTTACTATTGCACTGCTACCATATAGACCTATTGTGCCTTTTTTCTGTGTTGAGGTGCTCGGTTACAGCGCCTTCTTCAGTCCTAGTCTCTTTATAAAGTCTAGGATTTGGAGAGGATTCAATGTGAGTAATTCCTCCACCTCTAATTGGTCACTTCATGATTTATTATTGAAATACTTGCAATGCTAATTGCCTTCTGCTTTCACCCCTACTCTTGATTCTTATCAAGAAGATTGTGCCCCATTTGGCCAGTTTTTTGTTGTGCGGTGAGTTCCCGCTCATTCTAGTTACATTCTTACACATGTTCCAATGAGTAGCTAGGGAAATTATGTTCACCCATACAGACCGTAGCACGTATGGGTAAGGATGAGAGATTGTCAGGTATCCAAGAGCTCCGTATGATACACCAGTAGGCCAATGTTATTCACTCTATCAGCAACGGTTCTCTTTAGGCATTAGAGTTTATTAGGCCGTGTGTGTGTGTGTGTGTGTGTGTGTGTGTGTGTGTGTGTGTGTGTGTGTGTGTGTGTGTGTGTGTGTGTGTGTGGTGTGTCTTGAGTACATGAATGAGCTAGAGGTACGGTGGTGTCACTAAACCCATCAACTGCCTCCGCGGGCATCTATTTGTTTTCGTGACAACTATATTATCTTTTTCATAATTTATTTTAGTTTGAAAATACCTTTGTCTTCTGTTTGCAAGTACCTTACAGTAGTAGTTTTGTTATGTAGCCTGCAGTTTCATCTTACTTCCTGCATAACCTACACGTGGTTTCTTCGTGGTATATTCTATCCTGTCCATGTGCACTCTCTAAACAAAATGCCATGTAATGAGTTTCCTGAATTGCCCTTTTCCCCAGGATGTTAATATTGCAGGATGACAGCCTTCCAGTGTTGAAGTGTGGTTTCCAGTCATCCCTGTCATTAAACACACTCGAAGTTCGATCTCTGTGAGGTCTGCTATAGACGCTCCTTTGCTCGACACCTTTTTTCTCACTTTGTTCTTTTCCGCTCCCAATAGACAATAGATTTACAAACATATGTCTGATTTGATGCCATCGTATTAGGCCTACATATTTACAATATTTAACTCTATGTCACATTTTTTCGACTGCATATTGGGTAATTACGTCCAGTGTTCTTACGTATATCACAATTCACTACTTGTGGATTGCATGGGATTATTTTCCTCCCTTTCTATCTTCCATTCACTCCCACTTTTGCCATTCCATGAGGAGATTTCAGGACTTTGAAGGTTTGATTTAACATCTAAATTTACATAGGAAAATAAAATATTGACCCATACTAAGCCCTGTCAGATTCATACTAACTTCGGTATGTATAGCCGTCAGCGTACGCTGTTCCACCTTGGCTTGGGATGAAGGGATCTAACCCAAGAGCAGATGAAGAAACGTTAGATCCAGCTAGGGCTATCCTCGGGATTGCCAAACCCGTACTCACAAAATTGATTTCCCTTGAGAGAAATTAATCTATATTCTTAATTTGTTTGTTGAAGGTTATTTCCGAAAAAGTATTATTTGAAATTGTCAATATTATACTTTTATGAGAAAACAAAACGAATTGTCATTAGTTCTGTTGAAAAAGACAATTACAACTCGGTTATAAATACCGATAAATTCGCAACATAATTGGTCAGTTACTGGTGCTTTGCCAAAGCAAAATGGCGCGAGACAATTGCGTTTATCTAATGAAATGCGTCCATGGTGATCGGCATCTGCCAAGAGGTTAATAGAGGGGCAACGTTTGCCAACAAAACTCTACCAATTTGCCGGCCTAGTGCGTCTGCCTTCCTGTCTAGTGATGGGCTTATTTCTGTGCTGAACAATAGGTAACGTAGATCACGGTAAAATCCGGAACCGGAGCTATAAACTGTGCACTGATCATGCTGTCTAAAACGAGATTTCAGTGGGTGTTGAAAATTGTATTTAACTATGTAAGAATATTTCTGTGGAACAACTTAAGTAAGTGCTAATCGATTTCTTCTTGTTACAGAAATGTATGTCAGTAATCTCTTGTAATACTTCGCTATACGTCAACGTGATAACGACAATCTTTATAAAATTTTTCGATAACAAAAATCGATACAAAACTCTAGAGTAGGTTAATTCACAAACAACTCGTTCGGTTTTAAAAAAGAACTTTAGATGTAAATGTCGTTTTTTAAGATATCGGTAAGTATTTATTCTGTACGTGTAAAAACACACATAGAGTGTGTCATGGCATGTCGTTTCATGTAAAACCAAGCTAGTTAATGAGGTAGTTCACACAGAGAGCGGATCTTGGCGTTTTCACCAAGAAGAGATTTGTTTTCCACGAGTTTGTTAAGTAGCGTCGCGTCAGTATTTCAGTAATTAAATACAATTAAAATTATTAGTTAATTAAAAAAACATTATTGATTCAATGTGCAGTGAGTATAGGTGAGGTTAGATGTGGAAGTCACCTGGTATTTATAGTCCACATACTAACCTCTTCTTAGCCACGCAGCCTTCGGTGTAAGCTGTTCCATCTTGGATGAAGTGACCTAACCCAAGAGTAGATGAAGAAAGGTTAGATCCAGCTAGGGCACCTCGGGATTGTCAAACGCGTACTCACAGTGTGTGAGCCCCTAAGCGAAATTAATGTAATATAAATTCATATATTTGACGTAGGTTTAGGCTACCTCAAAAAAAAAAAAAAAAAAAAAAAAAAAAATATATATATATATATATATATATACCAGCATTTCCCGTCGTGGCTTCGCCCACGAAATTTAAACTGTTTAAGTGATGTAATAATTTAGAAACATAAAAAAATATATTAATAAAAGCATGATTATCTAAACTCGTGATTATTTTACAGTGAATATGAAAAAATATTATAACATGAATATGTTGTTTTATTCAAACGTGTTCCATTCGAATTTAAGAAAATCTTATAAAAAATATTTTCTCCAATACAAACACTTATACCTCTTTTATATTTTTGTCCTTTTAGGGGATGAATTCAGGGGGTGAATACTGAATTACGTGTATTATAATTTGTGTTTTAGAATATTTGTTTACTTCTATGAAAAGCCGATAAAAATATTTTTCTCCAATGAAAACACTCTTTTCTCCAATTATACATCTTTTTTACATTTATAACTTTTAGGAAACGATTTCGGGAAAATGTTAAAATATGTGTTCCATTATTTGTGTTTCATAACATGCTTCTAGAATATACGATCCAAAACAAATATTTTTTCAATGAAAAATTGTATACCCCTTTTTACATTTTCTACCTCCTTTCAATCTCTTTAGGGGATGAGTTTTGAGAAATGATGAAAAATATATTTCATTACCTATATCTAAGAGGTTATGTTATGTTTTAAGAAGGTCAGACGAAAAACATATTTTTCCAATATAAATTGTTGTACCTCATTTTTACCTATTTAGAGGTTGAATATTGGAAAAAATTTTTTCAGTTCACCCCTAGATGTGGTGGTAACCCTTAAAAGTTTAAATCTTTAGCTATTATAGTCTCGGCTATACGTTGATTATTAAAGATTGACTGTGTAAGTAGTTTAATGGCGTCAAAATCAAATATTTGCAAAATCCTTTCTTAGTGCACCTTGACATTGTTGTAAGAAGATACCTTGAAAATTTCAAGTATATAGCTATAATAGTATTGACTGTACGTTGTTTATTAAAATTGGATTGGGTAAGTAGTTTAATGGCGTTAAAATCAATTTTTTTCAATATCCTTTCTTAGTGCACGCCTACATGGTAATATAAATGTACCCTGAAAATTTCAAGTCGCTAGCTACAGTAGTTTTGGCTCTGGGTTGATTATGAATCAGTCAGTCAGTCAGGACTTCTTCTTTTATATATTACGATATATATATATATATATATATATATATATATATATGTGTGTGTGTGTGTGTGTGTGTGTGTGTGTGTGTGTGTGTGTGTGTGTGTGTGTTAAAGTTTTGGCACTTTAAATGTTTGCAATATTGTTTCAATCTAATTAAAAGCCAGCAAATGCCAATCATCTGTTTCAAAATGGCAGCAGTTTCAAACCGTTTAATAAACCGTACTTTCCTTTATAAATTTTTGAAAATCTATTTTCAGCGTCACTTTTAATACCTAAATTATGAATTTTCAAATTACGTTTAAAAAGTTCATTTATGCAGATTTTGATTGCAGTACTGATTGCCAGGACGTTCATATTATGTTAAAAAAAAAATTAAAGTAATATTATTGTTATGTGATTTGTTACTACTTTTTTTTTTTGGAAATTGCCTTCCATCTCGGGACAGATGCATGTCGCGGTTACTTATTGTGGTAAAACAAACTTTACACTCTAAGTAAATGAATGTATCCTCTTTATATTGCGATAATTGAGACAACAAAAACAACAGTTTCATACAAGGTGTTTGAAAGAAAGCATAACCTCTTCAGAGTTTCCAAGTAGTAGCCATTACTGGAAATCAGTGTCATCCCGAACTTTCGTTAGGTAAAAGTCAAAAATGAACCTTGACCGACGTTAAAATTTCTGACGTCAAAAAATTGTTCCGTAATTTTGACGTATTTTGAAAATTCAAACTGTTAATTTGTTCACTACATTAAAATAATATTTTTAATAAAGTCTAAAATTAAAATCAATGAATTTTTAAAATGTCGCCATTTTGAAACTAATGAACGAATTTTACTAATAAGAAACTTGTCTGAGTTATTGCTAAAATCGATGTTGGTGTCAACTTTGAGACACATAAGACTAAAAGTGCGAACATGATCGTGCTAACACACACACACACACACACACACACACACACACACACACACACACACACACACACACACACACACACACACACATATATATATATATATATATATATATATATATATATATATAAACAACATGGATATATTTATAAACAATCTGGATCTGCGCTCATTTCAAGTTTCGGATCTGGGTCTCACCATGATAACTACTCCAATATCTCATTTGGCAATGGAAGGTATCTGAAATATTTTCAAAAATCATATCTTTTAACGCTAAATTCAAGTTTAAAAGACATGGTCGGCAAAAATAAAATGATAGCTGAAAATATCAATTAGGCCAAAATTAATTAATGGCTGCCGGTGGTGGTGGTGGTGCGGTGACGTCAGCTAGGGGTGCAGATTTAAGGTTCACCCTATACATGATAATGTTTTCTTTCACAGGAGAAAAACAAAAAATCAACTTCTCTGTGGAAAAACAAATTTTTTGCTGCATTAAATATGATTGAAGAAAATGACTTGGAACGAAAACATTTCGCACAACGCGCAAACAATAAAATGAAACAGTCTTATTTTAGATTTCCATTACTGTTGTGTTTGCACTTGGATTGAAGTCTCGAGACTCAAATTTGTTGACTTGGGGGGAACAGTGAGCGGTCTTTTGTAAAATAATGTATTGCAAGTGTCAACTTAGACAAACAACACATTTACTGGGAAATAAAAGCCAGCGTCCAAAGCCCTTTGAGGAGGGGACGGAGTGTTAATAAACTCTGGTTTGTTTAGTCCCACTTTCAGCATACGAAGTGAATAAAAAGGATTTCGCGGAATTTTATTTTTCTTAAAATTTTAATGCTGTGTCCAAACATGTATTGCCTAGCATTTTTTTACAATTTGAAAGTTAAATAATCGTGGCACGATGCTATCTGGCTGATGTGATAGAAGCGAATTTCCGAAGGTATTTTTTCTTTATCATACCCATTTTAAATTCTTATTTCTCAATCGTTTTTTAAAATTTTAATTTTAACCGATTTAGGAATTTCAAAATGATAATTTACGTAGTTTTCAACGCTGATTACGATAGTGAAATCAGTTTTTTAAAAACTTTAAAAAAAAAAAGTTATGGCTTCTTAAAGATTTGAAATGGCCGCTATTTTTCAATTATTGAATGAAATTTGCTGGTTAACTTGCCTAGTTATTGCAATTATCGATTTTGTGTACTAAATTTGAACACGCAAAACAGACAGACAGACACACACACACACACACACACACACACACACACACACACACACACATATATATATATATATATATATATATATATATATATATATATATATATTTGCTACACGGTATTTAGTAGGCGGAGGGGACGCGTGGTTATCGCATCACTGTATCCAAACCGCAGTTCTACGTTTCTCAACCAGGATCGCTGCTTATCGAAACTTCTCACTTCAGTGCAGGATGATTATCGGAATCACACCTCGCACAGCAAAGATTAATTATTGAAAGTCACATAATCGTAACACACACACACACACACATATCGGTCTCTCTGACGAGTTGAGATTGGATTCCTCCAGAGCTTCATCGATTAACCCTAAGAAATATTTCAACAGCAATTATCAAATTTGATACAAACATTGCCAAGTAGCAATAGAGTCGTTACCCATCAAAATCTGTTCATCAGCTTCAAAACGTTCTATGAAAATCATAACTTTTTTATTACAGTGTTTGAAAATGTAACTTTAAA
The DNA here is from genome assembly GCA_022606455.1 of Callitettix versicolor. NCBI lineage: Eukaryota > Metazoa > Arthropoda > Insecta > Hemiptera > Cercopidae > Callitettix > Callitettix versicolor. Next base: position 10,738,548 of record CM040191.1, on the reverse strand, counting down.
GTCGAATTCAACGTTAAATATGTGCATATTAGAGTTTTATAGCTTCGATATTTATTGAATATACAAACATTATTGAACACAGCGGATAGAATTATATTAATATTTAATTTTGGGTTTACAGTGACTATTGCTCATGAAAGGAATGTAAACACGGAATAACAACCCAAGAAAGTAAAAAATTGAAGAAAAATATTTCTTACCTACCTACATCAGCAAAATCCAATAACTGGATATGACATGCACGAAACTCTGTGAATATGATCAAATGGTGATATTTGAATAATAGACTGTAGGATTATCAAGATAAAATATCTCGAAGCAAAAAGTGGGCTTTTATAGCCTGAGGTTACTTAAGGCTGGTGGCATACTTGCTGTAATGTCGTATGTCGCAGCGATATGCGATATCGCAGTGAAATAATTATCGCAGCCTTCTTAAAGACATATTCATAGCAAGGAGGTGCGATATACTGTGAAGATGTGATACTGCATTTTGCAGCCAACTTTTTGTTTGTAGAGCCCAGGGGATTCAAACAGTTTTTTCTTTACAAAATGTCAGTAAAATTATAAATATTTTAAGTAATTTATAATGTCTACAGGTTTAGTACCGAAATTTTCATCCTAATCTTGGCACAGAAATGATTTTTCTGCCCCCCACACACTCTCTCTCTCTCTCTCTCTCTCTCTCTCTCTCTCTCTCTCTCTCACACACACACACACACACACACACACACACACACACACACACACACACACACACACACACACACACACACACACACACACACACACATAGCGAAAAATGAGAATGCAGTTAAACACAATGGTTAAGGTAAAGTTTGTTGTCCAACAAACTTTTTTCAAAATGGCGGTTGTTTATAGTGTAAACATGTCATGACTGATATATTATTTTTTCAATTCTTGATATTGTAAACGGCGTTCATATCAGCATTATCATTTTAAACTTCAAATTTAATTGGCATACGAATATAAACCTTTCACTAATCAAAGTTTATTTTCAATGTAATTTGAAAATTTTAAATACCAATTTATACAAATTCAAACAATGATAAGACAAGGCAAAACAGAAAAATATCGCGACGAAATGAGACATAGTTTGTCTTCGACTATTTGGGAAGGAATGTTGGTTCTGAATTGCAGTATCGCATATGGTTGCGTCATACGATAATTAACGCAAGTACGTTATGAGCCTAAGGTGGTCCTTTAGTGGTTGCCAGTTGAAGTGCTACTGTTGTTTCCACCTGACGTTGGATCCTCGAACCTAAATCTAATCACATTTTTCTGAAATTGAGGTTAAGATCAAACAAATATCGGTGGTTACTTGAGGCATATTTCCAAAGCCGCCCGAGTAACACACGTTGTTCTCGAGATCAAACACGTAGGGCTAAACAATTGTGATACAGCAGAGTACTTCGACTTTCCTCCAGAAATGCTTGAACACAACGCATAAATTTACTTACATAAACATCGGATGCCAGAAACACAACTGTTGTAAATTGCGATAACTTTTATTCTTCTGTCATTTGAGTCGCAGACAATTTAAATGCGCATTCAAGTCTGAAAGAAAGCATAAATTGAAGACATCATAAGACATTTGCATATTTCTGAGATATAACTAAATGGGCATTTACTTAAGTGGACTGTAAATGTGATAATTTCGGATAGTTAAAAAGTAATAAGTTTATATTTATTGTTACATGAATGCAAAGAGTTGGAACTAAAAATGATTTCTACGTCTTCAGAATTAAAAACAAGATATATAGGGGTAGTATGAAGCCAAATTAAAGTCTGGCATATATCACCAACATAAATACAGTCAGCTGTCCTATGGCCAATTCAGTGAGACAATAAAACGAGGTTATTGTTAACGAACTTAATATTAGACTACGTCATGAAATTGCACAATTTCCATGTTTTTAATCCGATAAAAATTTGTTGAAACCAAATAAGACATATTTAAGGAGACTGTACACTAAATAAACCGTTTTATTAAATTAACTGGTATCGAACTTGCGTACTTAGAGTGCTAAAAAACAAAATTATTTTCTGTATTAATTTATAAACCATAAAGTTGAAAAATTGTATAATTTTTCGCTTACCAAAAATTCTTAATTTTTACTTCGGAATATGATAACAATATAGGCTACAGAATAGTGAAAACGTTATCAAACATTTATTTAAATCCTTTAATTCTACAAAATATAATTTTTAACATTTAGAAATAAAAATAAAAGTAACGTTAGTATCAACAACAACAACAAACAGCAACAACAACAGCAGCAGAAGTAGCAACAGCAGCAGCAGAAGCAGCAGCAGCAGAAGTAGCAGCAGCAGCAGAAGAAGCAGTATCAGCAGTAGCAATATCAACAGCAGTAACAGCAACATCAACATCAATAGCAGTAATGGCACACAGTAGCAACAGCAACAGCAGCAGCAGAAGCAACATCAGCAGCAGTAACAGCAACAACACCAGCAGAAGTAACAGCAGCAACGGGAACAACAATATTTATATTCCTCAAGAGAAGTTTGAAGACAATATAACAAATATTCTTTTAAATTTGTTTCTCTTTGTCAATAAAGACAATTTGTAAGAAATTATTCTTTAATTGTAAAACTTAAATTGAAAAATTATGGTGGTATATTAAGCTTTAACATATTACAATGATTTTAATAGCTAACATTTTTTATAATTTCAATGTAGACGAGTGATATTTTAAAATTTAAAAAAACACTTTAAATAGAAAAGCGTCTATCAAAATTTAAAGTAGATCATTTAACAATAAATTTCTCAAAAAAATATTCAAAATGTTTTGAGGTTAAAATGTTTATTCCATTCAGAAAAGGAACGTAAATAAAATGGAATATTAAACAGTAAATATTCATTACTGTTTAATTACATCAGAAATATAAATACACAATTTAAAACAAATATTTTTACAAAAAAATTATGCAACAATGACTGCCAGGTCGGACGCACATTCAGTCTCTTGTATGACGTTGTCACACTATTTTACTTAATGATCATTGATTATCTTACTAATCTCTAACTGGTCGTGTGCCCAATAGGTTTACAGTAAGCTATCGGATGGGACCAGTCACTTGAAAGACGTTTGCTATCAGCAACAGACAGTCTTGTTACGCTGTTATCACTTGTTGATCATTACTTGTCTTACTAATTTTTACCTTACTTTGTGCTCATTAAGTTTACTATAGTATATCTGATTTTACGTGCAAACGGTCGCTTTATCACACTATAATAGGACGTTCTCTGGTATAAGTTTGATACCTGGTAAAGTTTTTCCGACATATTGTCAACTCGGCAATTTAGTTTTCGATAAAGTTTCACTTTATATTTCTCAGATGAGAATTTTTTAAATTGTTGGCCTACAGCACATTAAATTAAATAATATTGAAAATGTGCGGTTCCTGTAAAGAACAAACCCATTAGATATTAGTGAACGATAGTGTCTTATATAAGTGTAACCACATGAACATTGTGTGTAACATATAGGACCCCATCACTGGATGGTCTTCGAAACAATGAAATGATATAATAATAAATGTAAATCAGTTGGTAAGTGAATATTTAGTTGTAATTATTTTAAAAAATTAAAAAATGAACTAAAAAAAATCAAAGACTTTTTTCGAAAATCAAAATATAAATGGCCTTACTCTACCGACTGTATGGCAAAATCCTTGTCAGCTATTTGATAAACCTATTGGAAAGTGACCTATCAGAAAATGAGCTACTGGAAAATGAGCAATGAGTCAATTTGGGAGACTTTAGTCGAAGCTTCTGTCTGTTTTCAAATATCACGTTATCTGAAATTTTCCTTCGTCTGTTTGAAACAAAATGGCGAGCACTGAAAAGGCCTAATTTATTGCGAAAGGTTATTTGCAAGTAATCTAGCATCCAAACGGGTCAACAAAGTAGTGACTATGCTACTGTATGATTTTAATGTGTAAAATATTCGTTGTATTTTTTTTTTTTTAACGTCCGACTATTGTGCACACTTGGGCTGTTGCAGGTGATGCGATGATTTATAGCGTATGAAAATGCCAAGCCCTCGCCGGGAATCGAACCCGGGTCCTCGGGGTGAAAGCCTAGTACGTTATCCACTAGGCCACCGAGGCGGCAATATTCGTTGTATTGTTAATATGTTAATGCAAGATATGTATTTACGGTTGTGACCAAACAGTCTGATATTTTATAACAAAGTTACTCTTTTTTTAAGTCAATGCACATGTAGTCATTTATAAGTGATTTATGTAACACGTGATGCCTACTATTTCTTTCAAAACCAAAAACGATGTAAACTCCAAAAACTGCAGATATATCAGTTTGTTTATTTTCTTACGTCTCCATTTTGCAAATAACATATTTTATGTTAAAGCTTAATGATTTTATCGACAAATCTGTCTTTACTCAACAGCTTGTCTTTGCTTTAGAAAGGTAACGACAGACAGAAGCGCTAAAAAAGTGATGGGGGGTTAAAAAATTCACAAATTGCCCATAATGAACTACCAGGTAAAACAAAATCAAAATAACAAATGGCCAAAAGAAATGCTACCTAATTAAATTTGGAGTACTGATTAAAGGAAAGGTGGGTGGTTTGTAATGCGCGTGTCTGGCTGTAGTGGAAGGGATAGGAGAGAGGGGGGAGGGGACTGGGTCACTTCTCCTCTCATTCCTTCAACAACGTGCTTGTGTAGTAGTCGTCTCGTGTTTGTGACTTGTGTAGTGTTTTTTTGTTGGTCCCCCCCAACGCATAATCGGCAGTCTGTTTTTTGACAGTCAATTTGTCGGTGTAATTAACAAGGTGAGCGAACTTTTTTATTAGTTTTATTACATTTTATGGTACGCGTTGTTCGATAGAAACACGCGCTTTTTCTGTATCGTTATCGTTAATAGTATTTTATTGTTTTTAAAATAAAAAGTTAATTAGTTACTTTAAAAGATTATAGTTGGGTTAAGTTCCATATTTTTGTTACGTTTACTAAAAAACCGTAAACAACTTAAATATTTGACAAGCGTAGATGATATTATCAATTAATTTGTAAAGTTTAAAAATACACACACACACACACACACACACTCACTCACTCAAAATAATTGTTTTGAACTAAGTTTATAATTGTTATTTTCGATTAGGCTTATTTGAAATACGATGCAAAAACATTACAAAAATATTCTGACATTGAATTATCTATTTCTCTAAATAAATTTTTTCGGAGACAGTTATCAAAAAACCGAAAATCACCTAAAAATCTGTTCAACGGCTTTTCTAAAGTTTTTCCACCTATGAAGTTGAGTGTGAGAAATTTTAAATTTAAAAAATACTGTTCAATGGTATTAAAGAAATATACACCGGCAGTCAATGGATACTTAAATATGAGTTTGTTCTTTAATTGTTTTTTTTATGCAGTAGATTCAATTGAGTTATTAGACTATATATTTTCAAAATTTGAGCAAATTGTGATGACCCGTTTTAGAAAAAAATGCGCAGATCTTTAAAAGATTTTCCGGAGAGATAGTTGTAGCAAAGTTTGTTCAATATCATTTTAGCAAAATAAAGTAAGGTTTGATTTTTGTTAAAGTTAAAAACTAGTCTCGGGAAATGAGAAAACATACTGTCATGTTAAAATTCATTAAAAACTTGTCCTTCCCGAAAACTATTACAACTATAAAAATCTCAAAATAATTTCTTAAGTAGTTCAATACGCTTTCGTTTAGTCAGACAGTATTGTAAGTTCGTGTGGGAAAATTGTGATTGCTCAAATAATATACTTTTTTAAAGTATCGATAAAAGTTTGTTTATCCAATCACATGGAAATAAATCTATCAAGAACGTTGAAAAATCACGTACTCTATCAAGGACCAATATCGATAATCGCACTAATAAATATCATTCACGATGTTAAAAATAAACTTTTTGGCAAAAACTAAACTTTATTTTGTGCCTGTAAAAACAATTAATACACTATAATTCGTGTTATCCAGTTTTTAAGATATTAATATTTTTAAGTTTTTTTAATTTTAAAAACGTTTACAAACACATAGGCTATGTATAAATGAAATTTTTACAATATAAATTTATAGATTATGTGGCGAATAGGAGAATAAAAAAATAATATTTTAAAGTTTTTGATGGGAATAAAAATTTTAGGACCTCTTCTAATAAAAAAAAACGTTTACTTTTATGTATGTTTCGGTCAGTAAAGATCGCTTGATTTTAATGAAATTTGCCACGATGGCGTAGTCCCAATAGTTGATTTCATTTATTGGGTGTATTTCCCCCCTAAAACAAATTTATCAATTATAGACAAAACTCCTAAAAATTAACAATTTTGTTTTTTCCAAAATACATTCCAAAAATTTTTATTATGCTATATTTAAATTACAAGCTGGGTGTGAGTTTTCAATCTTCAAGTATGGGCAAAACTGGCAATTATTCTGAAAAATTATGTAAATTTTACATTTGTTTTTTATTTTAGGAGAAACAGCATCAGACAAAGTTTTTGCAGCACTGATTGTACCATTTAGCATTGAAATGAAATCGCGTAATATGGATTTTTTAAAATTTGAAATACGTAGCCTGATAATTAATTATAATTTACAGTTTGTTTTCTTTCGCCTGCTAACCAAAACGTTTTTCAAATTAAAATGTTTTCGAAGCCGCTAAAGGTTATATAACCTAGTTAGTGCTGGAACATAGCCTATCAGGCTTATAGTGTAGACGCTAAAAGTGTGTTGCAGACAAAATTATACAGTTCCTTAATTTATAAAATTTAGTACTTCTATTACAAAAATCGTATTTCATAAGATATCATTAAAATAAATTTTATTGTTAAAATAAATTAAGTTAAGCAACGATACGTGAAATTTGATTTCCTCTTTTGACAACGCAATTAAATGAGCCGCCTAACAATTAACATGCAAATTAGGCATAAGGGGATAATTTATTGTGGGTGTATTTACTGTAACAGATTGTTTAATGCGAATAAATTATTGTTATTGAATGTTATGAGGATAGCGTCGACTGGATTTGCCGCACTGCGATATACGCCAACAATGCTACGATTTCGCGCCTAAGTTACTATTGTTTGTCTGATATTAAATATTCTTATCTGTGTTTGGTTATTCTTGTTAGATATTAATATAAGCTTGTACCATAAATTAAATTAGAGCAAACAATGCATATTGCTTTTTAAAATATGTCTTTAAATCTGTAGGTTTATATGAATTTTCGTCTGCAAAATCTATATAATATACAGTACGTGAAATCCAAAATCATTCACTCACTGATCATTGTATCGCAAGGCCTACGAAACTGAAATTGACTACACTTATTTTCAATTTTTTTAAATCACCTTTTTTGTGGTTTAAAAATTGCTTCTTTCTAGAATACGGAAATTTTGTTTTTTTTTTGTAATATTTAACCCCGATTTGAAGAGAGATTGGCTTTTTTTAATGAAACGCATTTTAATGAAACTTTACTCGTTGTCAGCAAGTTTAAACTGTCATTAGCCTGTTTGAAACAAAATTTCGGGCACTCAAAATGTCTTTTAACTGTATTTTGACATTTTAATTGTTCTTCGTAATTTATGAGGTCCGTATTAACAATAGATAAATGCATTATGGAAGGAGAAATCGCAAATAAATTTGTGAAAAAACAGTGTCCAAAACATGTGTTTGATACTCGAAATGCTTGTCCCAGCTTGTACGACAGGAAGGGATAGGGGACTGTCAGTAGCGACACACAAACTATACGTTTTACGACTTTCAAGTAAATATTGAAATTGTTCTAAGCAAGTTATGCAGGAAGGTGGCATTTGTAATATTATTGTCTATTCGTGATTAATAACTTAGCTTCGTAAAATATACAAAATATTGTCCGATTTGTGATGCCGTTTTACATATGACAGTTAAAAGTGTCTTTTATGTTAAAATTTTCCACAAACAGTAAGTTTTAGCGCAAAATCGTTTTTTTGATGTCGGAAGCCGGTTAAAAACTTTTTCTGAAGTTACCTCATTTATGCCTGTACGAATAGTAAAAAAGATGCTGTATGCTGAGAAAAAAGATGTTGACTAGAAAAATAATATATATGATAGTAAATGTTTTGATACTTAATATAATTAGCTAACCTTTTAAATGTTGTTTTTGGAAGGTTGGATGTGGTTGTAATAAAGGTAACTTTTTATACGAGATAAAATAGTTCGTAAACAAACATTGCTAAGTGATTCCGTATTGTGCAAGAATTCAATGAATATGTATTACGAAAGTAGTTGGCAAAATGTATTCCAAACGTGTTTTTTATAGTAAAAAATAAAATAACTTCTAACGATGTTAAATTATAAATTACCCTAATTAAAAAGTGAATTAGGCCTATTGCACATTTTTTAGTGTTGTGTGATAATCCAATTCTTGCGTTAATATTTCGCGAATATTGTTTTTATACGACATGATAACGGAGACAATATTGTAATCATGTTTTGTTTGATGCTAACGTGATCAGCTGGGGAATATATTGTAATTACTCAAGTGCTTTGCGCGTTTCATGAAATGACAACTTGTTTTTAATATGTTAATGGTTTTATTGGATAGATGAAGTGTGCAAACTATGCTTTTGTTTTTAAAGACAAAGGTTTTTGAGAATTGGGCAAATTTCGTATAAATATTGCGGTGAAAAAATAACGAGAAGTAAAATTCGTGCGAATATTTTGGGTGCAAATACTAAACGACAAAATATTTTCCAGCCATGTTTTGATCTGTAACAGAATAACAAGAAAGCGTTAAATTAATGTTTTATTCTGTTAAACAGAACGATAGCGAGCATAGTTTGTATAAATGTTTCTTACTTAAACTGAATAACAACGGGAAAACGTTGCACTAATGTTCTTATGTGGTAGAATAACAATGCGTAAACTTTTGAATAAATGTTTTGGACTTTTATAGAATAACAATGCTCAAACTTTCCGTAATGTTTAGGAATTTTAAAATAAAGAAGAAAATATTTTTGTAATAATTGTATGCGAATTCATGGTAAGACCAAGATCCGAGGATCTTGAAATGAGCGCCGATCCTGACATATAGATCACTTTTTGAGAGGTCATTAAAATTAATGTATAATATTTGTAAGTGTTTGCACGCTCGCGTACATAACTTTACTCCTATTTGATTTCTACTGGGCACAAAAATCTAATATGGCAATAGCGTGGACAAGTTCGTTAACCATAAAAATTCATTTAACAGTTTCAAAATGTCGGTCATTTTAATTCTTAAAAAATTCGTAAGTTTTTGTTCTAAATATTTTTTTTGAAAATTTGAACCATCGTATTGTACGTAAAAAACTGCATAAATAAGAATTTTGAATTTAGAAAATACGTTGAAATTAATAAATTTATTTTGACGTCGGTCAAGGTTCAGATTCGTATTTTAAATATAATTTGAAAGTTTAAAATGCTGATTTTAGATTGTGATAGTTGAACGTCAAATTGTTAGAAGACATCTTTGTATAACAGGAAGAAAATCGAAATATTTAGAAATTATGTAAATGCAAGGCAGAAAAATATTCATGTATTTGTTGAAAATCGTATTAAATATGGTAGTGATGTTTTGAGCAGATATTTAGTATGAAAACAAAGTACAATAAATGCACTATTATTTGCTAATTCAATACATAGGCCTACTGCGTTTATTTTATACATTGTTGTACATACGAGTACATTATGTGAAGCCTAATGTATTTCAGTTTATTATTATCGTGCATTGATTATACGAAATTAATCATACGGAAAATACGGTAAACGAAACTTGACCACTGTCAAAGTGAATTTATAATTTCAAGCGATTTTGAAAATTAAAAATGCCAAATTTACGCAATTTTCAACGTTGATTTTCTAAAACACTTATAGCAAAAGTAAAGATTTTTTAAATGTTTGACCGCCATTTTGAAACTGTTATACGTATTTTGCTGGATGAGGAACTTATCCAAGCTATTACCGATTTTTGAATCAAAACGGAATAAAATTGCGAACATGAGAGTTTTAGTAAGTATATATAAATTAAAGACCTCTTAAAAAGTGAAATAGATATTAGGTGCTCATTTCAAAGTTCCGGGTCTGGGTGACACAATAATGGTCACTTTAATAACTCATTTTCCGGTAGAAATTCGCTAATAATTAATACATGTAGTTTGTTGTCTACACCTTAAATGTTTTTGGGTAGAAACCTTGAAAATGTAGTGTAACAAAAATCAGATTTCATGAAAATCGGCATGATTTTCATCAGCGGGGGGGTCGCTATTTGTCTAAAATTATCGAGAAACTATTTACTTCTAAAATTCGGTCCATCGGATTTTTCCAAATTTCGTGCATATATAAAGAATTTAAAATAAAATAAATTAAAATTTCGAAGAGGAAAATGAAAATAAACAATGTCATCCAGCTTTTTTATCGATTCTAAGTATTAATGAGAAAGTTTGTGCAGTGTTTGGTACAGAACACTTTTTATAAAGCGCCCAAGTTATAACATTACCGACAAACTAATCTTGAGTAAATATGAATCGTTAATTTTTTTTCGTTACAACTCATTATCACAACTGACTTTTACAATCGTTTAGTAACTTATGCATCACAATTTTTGGGTTATATTTCAGTAGATAAGTCCCAAAAAACAAACAAACAAATGTCTATTGAACTAAGTCAATCGGTTTTGCTCTTTTCAATCTTCGCACTATTCTGGTCTCATCCGTCCTTCTTAACTCGACATTGTCATCCTGCTGCAGTTTGTGCAAATGCTTCACTGCACTGTTCCTTATTTCATCTCTGACATATTCCATCTTCAGGTCACTGTGCAAATCATCATTTCCAATATACCATGGCGCATTCACTATACATCGATGTACTTCATATAGTTAAAGATGATAATCGAAATTTGCGTTTAAAATAAGAAGAGATGTTTCGAAGTGAGGCAGTTTGTGCGATTTACTGATTACACGCTTTTTGCTCTAGTAAATTTAAAATTAAATTCTTACGCCTGGCGGTCTTATCAGTTCCAATCACAATTTGATTGACAGACTGTTCGTTTATTTAAACGCGATAAGAAGTTTGCTTGGCTGCCACTCCATTTGGCTTAATTGTTTTATTATTTCCTTGTTCAGCGCAGACCGTAAGTTTTATGACAACAATCCAATTAGCGGACAACCTTTGCTCAAGTATATCGCTCTTCTATCCCGCGTGTTTACAGTGTTTGTAGCGCCTAAATAGCTACAATATGTTTTTGTTTGGCTACTAACGTTCTCTTTCTGCATCTTACAAATAATCGCGGCACGCAGCTGTCTCGCTGGGCCGCTTCATTGCGATCTTAAAAAAATAAAATAAAATAATAATTCTTCATTTTAACCTTTTTTGAAAATTTTAAAATCACCAACATAATCAGTGTTGAAATCTGCACGTATTAGCTTTTCAATTTTAAAAATGGATTGAAAATACTGAAATGAAAACCGACAGAATATTCGTTTGAATATTCAAAACGATAATTTATGCAGTTCTTAACGCTGATTACGACGGTGAAATCGGATTTTCAAAAAAAAATTAAGACAAAAAATCGATGAATTTTTAAAAATTTGAAACTACCGCTACATATAAACTGTTCGACGCATTTTACTGTTTAAAGAGCTTTTGCAAGCTTATAGAGTTTTTTTGCGCCACGTTTGACTAAAATTGGACCGAAATTGCGGATATGAGAGTGTTAGCACATTATATATAAATGTTAACGTCCACTTAAGAAGTAATCTAGAAATAAAAATAGGTGGTCATTTTATGTTTCCGTATTTTATCATGTTCCCAAAGGAAATCAGCTATCATTGACTTTATTCATTAAACATAAAATCTGCTGTTATTAGTTAAACACGGTCCGCTTTTGTCCATAATTCAGTAACTTTTTAAGCTAGAGAATAAAAATATAAATACACATTTTGTTTGTCGTTGAAAAATGAAAAACGTTTTGTCCCTTATGAATATTTTGTAAAATTAACGGATTTCAACAGACGTTCAAATGTTAAAATGGCCGCTATTTTGAAATGAGTTTAGAAAATAGGATGATTATATTTTGTTAAAATTTGGTATTTACCGCTGTATGTAACACGCAAAATTTCAACTCATATCGTTTACCGTTTAAAAATAATGATTGTTTTAGTTGAAAATACAAAATGGCGGTTAGAGTAATAAACATTTTGGGAAGTATGTTTGTAAAAGCTTTATTATATTTACTAATAGATTTTACAGTCTTATGTATAGAAAGTCCTGAAAAATACGTTCTTTTACACTTCACTGACGTACTTTCCTAGTATTTCAGTGACGCGTCATCTTTCAAGCAGTCGTTCTCTCTAATGGAGGTCTTTGTATACAGAAGTAGTAATTTTGTTTATTTTAAAAACGTGACTGGAAAGCTGAAATGTAAAACACAATTGTTAAAATTTTTAAATTAATAATGTATTTTATGAGCAGGTACTCTGTGTGTAAAAATATATTAGGGGTTGGTCTCATGATTGCTTCGTTTATGACAACATGAATATATTCTCTAATTACTCTGTTTTATTCTCATTTATGAGCGAAACCTAATAATTAGAAAAATATTGACACAATACATTTGCTGTGGGCATGACTGGTTTCTTATATTGAAATTAATATTTTTTCAAATAATAAATTTTATATTTTATTTCATTTATGATAAACATAGACAGGTTACTACAAATGAATGTTTATCTCATAAAATAACAAAAATGTGCATTACTTTTTTGTGTAATAAATAATAGTGTTTAACTGTTTTTTAAATCAATAAAATTTGTTTCTTCAAAAATAAAGATTTTTTTCAAAATCTGTTTGGCAAATTTTAATAAATGTACATGATGTCTAAAAATTTCAAATAACGACTCTATATCATTATAAAGAACATTACATTATAACATCACAAGTATAATATTAAGGGTATAACATTACAAGTAAAAACAAATGACCTTACAGTGGTATTACATTCATGAAAATGTTTAGTCTTTGGTTTTCTGTGTTTTTAGAACAAATGTTTTTTAAACTATTGCTAAGAAACTACTTTGAATTTTTCCGTAAATTTTTATTGGAAAATCAGCTATTTGAGCAGCGACATCAAGGTAATATCCAGAGCTGAACCTTGAAATGGGCGCCGATCCTGATCTAGAGGTGAGGGTCAATGCTCACTTGAAGATAACATAACGGGGTCTTATCATGATGGCTGTTCTAATAGGTCATTTTTACAATGAAAATTCGCTAAAAACAGGTGATATTCCATTCGTAAAAAGTGCTTTTACATATTATACGAGTCCCTATCTCCAGCCGTTGGCAGCACATTTTACAAAAAAACTAAAGTTAATTAGGTGGAAAATAGAGTGTTGACCTGGCTCCTGCTTTTCCCATTTCCCCCTTTGTAGTTTTATTTTTAGATCAAAGCTATTGGTCAGTGCGGCGAACATGAAAATCTCTTCGTCTATCCTGACCAGTGTTGCCAGTTGCTGAGTAATTAACAGATTTGCAGGTAATTTGTAGCTAGCGGATAGTAATGTGGGTAGTAAAAGACAGGCGGGTAACATTACTTGATCTAACCGAGATACACAGGAATTTTCAAAAAAGTTACTTTACTCGCTTTTCTCTTTGACTCCATCATAAGTGTTGAAATTTTGTGTGGCCCATTTTGTATTCAGATTAACCTTTTTTTGAAGGTAAGCTCGGTCCGCTTTTATGTTCATTCAGTCAGCTCATTTGTGGAAGTTTATTTTTGAAAATACTATTTTACTGTTTATTTTCGCTCACAGCAAATTAAATATGGGTTGCTTATTTGGAGAATTTACTGCGATAATTATGAAAAAAACGTTTTTTGATCAAATTTTTAAAACAATATTTTTTAAGGGTTGAAGGATATTTAAAGGTCAAGGATTGGGAAAATGTCAGAGATTGGGAACAAAATTTGTTATACCTTTTCGTTATGATGATACAGTATAATTGAATTGAGAATATGGACACTTTGGGGTTGAAGTTAGGGGTGATGTCATTGAGCTCTGATCAACCATATATATATATATATATATATATATATATATATATATATATATATATATATATATATGTTTAAACATTTCATCCTCCACTATTTTCTCATTCCTCCACTGATCGTTTTGAAACTATACATACATTTTAAAGAAGGTATCAAAAATTGTATATGAGAATTGCATCTAGCTGATGTTGGTAGAAACAAAATGGCGGCCAAAATAAAGTTTAAATAAAATATAGAATTGATAGAAACAAAATTTTATTTCTTAGTTATAAATTTAAAAAAATAACTAGATACAAACTAATTAAAAAAAACTAAATAGCAATGAACATTTCAGAAATCATAAAGAATTAACAGCTGTTCAACAATCTGATTGAACACTGAAGAACAATGAGATTTTTGAGAGGGATAGAATTTATTTATTTTGGCCGCCATTTTGTTCCTAGTAACATTAGCCAGATGCAATTCTCACATACTCTTTCTGGAACTTTCTTTAAAAAGTATGTACAGTTTCAAAATGATCAATAATAATGATTAATGATTAAATAATGGAGGATCAAATGCGTAAACCTCTTCGTGGGACACACTTTAAATGAGTTTTTAATTTCCAGGTAATTATTACAGTGAGATTGGCAACATTGCCTTAGAAAACAATTTCGTTTATTCTTTGCACGCTATTAGCGAACACCATCATGGTAAGAGCCAAACCCGGGATGTTGAATTTAGCGTTAGTTCTGATTTATAGACAATTTTTTTTTGAGGTATCTTTTAAAGTTACAAGTACTCCATATACATTATCTTCTTACCAAAAAAAAAGTAATTAAAGAAGGTTTAACGCTAAACGCTATAATAAAATATATTTTTTAAATGCAAGATAAGTTATAATGTTTTAGAGGAACAGTTAAGGATTTCCCCTTACGGAAATATTAGCTTTTGGATATGTTTGCAATGTTATTTGATTATTTGGAAAAATTATTCTATCACGTTGAATTATTTTAAAGACTTTCTTTAGAAAAAGTGTTTGCAAGTTACCAATAGTGCTGGAGATGAAAAGGTAAAATATTTTAATCAGAATTCAATAATGAATCGTTAATCACTGTTTGCAAAGTACTGTGTCGTAAGTACCACAGCGGGCGTATTAGCTAAAGTACGCAGCACAATGCAAGGCTGTGTCTTCAAAACGTGCTTTTTGCGAAAATTAAACAGAAATCTTTGCGCCGTTCTCAGGCCCGGTTCATTGTTAATGCGAAACGCTCGGCCGTGTAGCCAGCGCATGACGCAATGACGCAATGAGTCACTCTGTAACCGCAAATATTATAGGCTTACACCGCCAGTGTTGGATTTCCGAACGTTTTTACAGCTTCTAACACGTCGGATGAGGTCATTTTCCAGTGAAACTACAATTATTTACCGAAGTAGAAAACATCTCGGCACGCAACTCTCTCGCTGACGTGATCGAAGCACGTTTACAAAAATATTTATTTTTATTTTATCCACTTTTTGAAACTCTCATTTTGCCATAATACACAAAGAAACTAAAAAACTAAGACAAAAAAGTTATGATTTTTTAAAAATATTAAATGGCCGCCATTTTGAAACTGTTGAACGAATTTTCCCATTTAAAAAACTTGTCCAAGCTATTACCAAAATCGATTTTAATGCAAAGTTTCAAACAAATCGGACTAAAACACACACACGCGCACGCACACACACGCACACAAAACACACACAGTGCGTGTATGTTTTCTACAAACATAGATTACAACTATAATATGAGTTACTTTTGTAAACTCTTTATAATTTTCTTTATAAAGAGTGTAAAATGTCTTTATAATTTTCTTTATAAAGAGTGTAAAATGTCTTTATAATTTTCAAGTGAATGGAGTAGTTGTGATATTTCTTATCTACTTTTACTATCGCACCACATTGCTCATCGAGTTCTAGTTCGAACGGTTACTCATCCAGGCCTGTAGGTTGATTAGAAAGGACAGAACGAATGAATAAACGATACAAGAACTAATTGAAGAATTTTGAACATACTATTTCTTGTTGAACTTTGAACTTATTGAACAAACTTTAACATTATCAATTAGTTTTAATTAAAATGTTTGATTCGTATGTGGGCCAGAAGGAACAAGTCGTGGGGCATTATTTCTAAGATTCACATATTTTCGCAAGTTGGTAAATGTAAACAGGTCAAGTACAAAACGTTAAGTATAATAATTACGTAATATTTGACAGATTTTAAAGTTTCTGTAGCAATCATTATAAAAAAAATACAGCCCCTATTATAACGTTATTTTTGTTTTCAAATTAAGGAAAGAAAAACGAGAGTGATAAAAATTTACTTGTGAAAAATAGCGTGCTTTAAATTCTAGTAAAAATGGCATAGCATGCGTTAAATATATGAAATATAAATAGGGGATCTGTTGGCACATTTTTTAATGTACCGTAAAAGACGTGTTAGCTTTTTGCTAACGAAACAATAAAAAAAATATTTTTTGAAAGATGGGTTGTGTATGGTGGGTTGTGGGTGATAAGTGGCGGTTAATGGGTGATGGGTTGTGCGTGGTGGGTTATAGGTGGTGGTTCGTGCATTATGGGTTGTGGATGATAGGTAATGGATTATGGTTGGGGGAATTATTTTACCAAGAACGTAAGTAGCTACCGGCAAACACTCAATACGATCTCGTTCGAATTTCGGTCGTACCGGAAGATTTGTAACTCAAATTGGGGAGTTCGTTTCGGATTAATCTGCGTTCGAAAGTGAATCAAGTCAAAATCATTTTATCCGTTTTATTCCCAAACTGTAAACGTTTTAAATTTAAAATTTACTACAACAATTATTGTTTTTTGTTTAAGTTTTTTACAAAATTTAGTTTGAGCTGAAACACTTTAAAATTAAAAACATATCCCGAAATACGAAAATACAAATGCCAAATTCTGTTCAATGTTAAAACAATACATTTTACTATTACATAATATAAAAACACTGAAAACAATATTAAAGGAAAATCGCGACAAGGATTGAAAAAATCTACAAATTTGTAGTTTATCTCCAATTTTTTAACTACGTCATATAAGTATAGGCCTACGTCATAATTTACAGAAATTTGAGTCTCGGGGTTATTATGTGATTTTTTCGTTATATAGCCTAACAATATTTCAATTATTATTTTTGTGCAAATGCAAAACTTAGTCCAATAAAGAAGAATTTGTAGCAAAACTGCTCCAAGTTATATTTAAAACCATACATGCAAGAACAACAAGATAGCACCCAAATTTTGCTAAAAGACTAGAAACTGCAACATAGTTTTATTGTTAATAATTTAATGCTTTAAAGTCAGCTAAAATTCAAGAGAGAATATTGAGCAACTTTAAACAAAACCAATGTGTTGTGTAGTTACTGAATAGTTTACCGTATTTTAATGGTGTTTTCTATATTAATCTAAAGCTTTGTACAGTAGAAAATAAAACTGAATAAAAATAGTATTTCAAAGGATTTTTGCGATCGTAAAAATTGTATTTGCAGCATACATTGTTAGCGCATGCGCATTAGGTATGCCTGTGTAGTTTCACATTGACATAAACTTTTCATTTAAAAACGAATTGAATTGAAGGAGGTCGCCTAATCATAGGTAAAGATGAACTGTTTATAAAGACCGAGACTGCTATTAACAAAGAATTAGCCACGAAGATAAGATAACGCGAGACAAAGGCGGCGAACAAAATATTTCATGGTTCCTGGTTCCGCGTGGAACGGCTCTTTGCGGGCGTTTGTAGTGAAACAGTGAAACGTTTTGCAGAACTGTTTTCTTGCTCGTTTGTAAATTGTGGCGAAAAAACAACGTTGCTATTGATGTGTACGCAGGGTAAACTATTTATTTTAATCGTTACACAAACACGACAGACATGTAACACTTTAAAAATTTAACGGGAACTTTTTTTGGTGCATGACTGAAATTATAACGGAAAAACTCTCGTCAGTTGAAAATCGTCACACTATTTATGTAACTAAAGAATGTAATTTCAAAACCCGTACAATTTTTTACATTAAATATTTATAAGTTTACAATTGTGCATAAAATAAATTTAATAATAAATATTTTAATTACAGTTAACGTCATTATACGGAATTTTTAACCTATTCAGGTTCGTTTATGCGTTTTTGGCGCATGCATAGAATTTTGACGGAAAAACTCTGAACTCGCGTCAGTTGAAAATCGTCACACTATTTATGTAACTAAAGAACGTGATTTCAAAACCCGTACAATTTTTTACGTTAATTATTTATACCTTTACAATTGCGCATAAAAATAAATTTAATAATAAATATTTTAATTACAATTAACGTCATTATACTGAATTTCGATCCTATTTAATTCAAAATTGCTTAGAGGTTTTACAGTTAAATATCAAGGATATTGTATACAAATAGGTTGATTAATAAATACTTAAAAAATAAAGACAACCATTGTAGTACATGCCTAACCCAGCCATGACTTTTATTAGAACATCAGTTGGATATATTGTACAAGATTGATGTTTCATATTTGTATTTGATGTAGATAAGTGTTTATTTTCTTTAATATCAGTTGTGTGTGAATTCTTCCATCCGAGATTATTTGGCGTAGAGGACAATGGTCCTACTGTCACTAACACTACTGCGGAGGGACCGGTGTCAGTGAAGATCTTAAGAATACACCTAGATCAAGGTTTGACTTGGAACAGTCATATAGGTAATATTTGCGCAAAATAGCTTCTGGTATTTTTGTTCTGAAAAAAATTGTCAAAATTCTGTCCAAATTAAATTATTCTTATGGCCTTATCTATCCCTTATAATATGGGATGACAGTATGGGGAGGTTGTGTCAAGTAATGAATTTACAAGATCATTCAGACTACAAAAAAAAAAAACAATTAGATTGATCGCAAAGCCGAAGCAGAAAGAACCGTGTAAGCCGGCTTTCATTCAATTATTGCTGTTAACTCTGCCCTGCCTCTACGTACTAGAAACATTATTTTGCATCAGAAAATGTACCTCAACTGGTGGAGGAGACAAACAATACCAGCGTCTGCCGTCACAAGCGGGTGTTGTACTTTTCAACAGGATTTCAGAGGAAATAAAAAGACCTTTAACATCTCAGGCGTTAAGAGCCTGACTCTTAAGGTCGTTTTTGTCTTTGGTTTTTTAATCTTTGGGGGAGTTTGTGTCCTGTAACTGGGAGAGGGACTCGACCTGAGCGAGACCAAAGCTGCTGACAATAAAGAATGAATGTGTGAGAGAATGCATTTTTATGTATATTTGAAAGGTGAAAAAATGGGACGTTAAATCTGTAGCCCATCCGAACCACCACCGT
This sequence comes from Callitettix versicolor, assembly GCA_022606455.1. NCBI lineage: Eukaryota > Metazoa > Arthropoda > Insecta > Hemiptera > Cercopidae > Callitettix > Callitettix versicolor. The sequence goes on along the minus strand of CM040191.1, from coordinate 10,719,087 downwards.
CGCCACTACCACAGCCACCACCACCACCACCGTCGCCACTACCACAGCCACCACCACCACCACCGTTGCCGCCGCCACCACCACCACCACCACCGCAGCCGTCCACTCCTATCATCACCACCACCACCGCTGCCACCGCCGCCGTTGCTGTCGCCCACCACCACCGTCGCCACTACCACAGCCACCACCACCACCACCACCGCTGCCACCGCCGCCGTTGCTGTCGCCCACCACCACCGTCGCCACTACCACAGCCACCACCACCACCACCGTTGCCGCCGCCACCACCACCACCACCACCACCACCGCAGCCGTCCACTCCTATCATCACCACCACCACCGCTGCCACCGCCGCCGTTGCTGTCGCCCACCACCACCGTCGCCACTACCACAGCCACCACCACCACCACCGTTGCCGCCAACACCACCACCACAACCACTACCGTAGCCGCCGCCGTCGCCGTCACCACCACCACCACCGCAGCCGTCCACTCCTATCATCACCACCACCACCGCTGCCACCGCCGCCGTTGCTGTCGCCCACCACCACCGCTGCCACCGCCGCCGTTGCCTCCCATCATCACCACCACCACCGCTGCCAACGCCGCCGTCGCCTCCCATCATCACCACCACCACCGCTGCCACCGCCGCCGTTGCTGTCGCCCACCACCACCGTCGCTCCACCACCACCACCAGCACCACCATCACCGCCGCCGCCACCACCATTACCCCCACCTCCATCGCAGCCCACCACCACCACCACCACCGTCCTCCATCACCATCATCATTATCATCATTATTATTCAAATTAGCAATAAAATCAGCAGTATATGTGGACCAATGAACACTGATCACGCCATTTTTTTAATTTTTCGCTTCTGTCGGCCAATCACTTGAGTGCCACATATTTTTATTACGTCAGTCAGACAGATACTTTATTAAATACATTAAAAACAAGCCATTTAAAGGCATACAAATATATTTTTGTCTCTCTAAGACTACACCTTTTCATTGTCGAAATTATTTTATTGAAATGTCAAACAAAACACCCCCTCGTACACATCTGCTTAGCAAAGCGTTGCTTACAATCGTTGCTGCAAACTTTTAAATTAAATTCTGATGTGTTTATAATTCGAATTTTAAAAAACAAACGCTTTGCCTGCGCCAGACTTGGAGATTTATAGAAGCAGCGTTCACACAGGGAAACTTCACGAAGTTGTTCGCAAAACTTCAATAAAGTTTACAGTAATGGAAACCAGTAAGCAGGTTCTGTTTGGGGAAATTGAATTCTTTCAGATGCAGAACAATGTTTTACCGGTAAAGTCGAAATTAAAAAGATTCGCTTTCCGTTAAGAACGCAGAATCGATCAGACTTGAGTAAAACTCGGAAACAGACTTAATAATCGTGGCACGCAGCTGTCTCGCTGACCCAATAGAAGCGAATTTCTAAAGGAATGTTTCTTTATTTTACCCTTTTTGAAATTCTGATTTCACAATCATAATTAGCATTTAAATCAGCATATATTAGCATTTTAAAATTTTAAATTACAGAATACGAAATGAACAGTGATGTTTTTCGAAAAAATGTTAAATTAACTTAGAATTCCGCCAAGAACCTGCTCACGCAATTTACTGAACAATATCAGACTTTGCACTCGGCGGCGTGACTTTCTCCGTCAAAATTGCTGCCCGTTTGTTGTCGTGGATACATTTGATAAACAATATGCTTGGATCAAGTAATCTATTAAAGTTTTTATGGTGAATTTATATACGTAGAATTAATTTTATGTGAATTACTAAAGAATCTATAGGTATTCACAGTAAAAGTGGCCTGCTTGAATAATACGGTTTTGGTTTCGGAGTCAACTGAACTCAAATAAGAGCGTGGTTCAAGTTTTTCTCTCGTGATTTTACATTTATACTAATACCTTTGTCAATAAGTTGGGCATATGCTGCAATCAATTAAGGCGAAAAGCACATTTAGGCTTTTTTTGTTACTTTAAGGCGAAAGCACATTAAGGCTATTATCGCCTCCCTAAATGTAAGTGTGAGAGTAAAGTGTTAAAATCATAAGTGTAGTGTTGTAAGTGTGTGCTAAACTCGGGTACAGCGAGGGACGTCTAAATCCTCTCAATAGGTGCAGCTAGTCTGCATCCCCTGCGGGGCATTGAGGCTATTATTGCCTCCATAAAATGTAAGTGTGAGTGTAAAATATTAAAGTCGTAAGTGTAGTGTTGTAAATGTAAGTGTTTGTTAGACTCGGGTACCGCGAAGGACGTCTAAATCCTCTCAATAGGTGCAGCTAGTTTGCACAATTCGGTTCAGTAGTATAGACTGTAAGCGCGTCATTGTTGAAGAAGGGGGAAAATAATTGATACTGCAATTTTTAATCTTTTGTTTACGCTTTGAATCTACAGATTTTCGTTTTTTTTTAATTCTTAACACTTAATGTCTTTAAGGTAATAGTGCTGCCAACTCTATAGAAGTTTTTTCGTGTTTAAGTTATGTGCATTTAGAAACCGATACTCAACTCCCCTAAATATATATATATATATTGCGGCAACTTTAGTATTTTTTAGATGCGTTTCTTGTTCCAGGTTTTTTCTAGAAAGAGTTCTCCGTTCTAAGTTTTCCAGGTGAGGTTTTTTAAGAAATGAAAGGTCCGTGTGACTTTAGCTTAAATTGTAAGGGTATTTCAAGAAATGAGGCACATTTTTTTTTTTTTTTTTTTTTTTTTGACTTGTCAAACAAACAGATGTCGCTTCTGAACAAACATGCTCAGTGTGCATTGGGAATGCTGGACAATATGAAGACTTTCGATCTTACCGCCATCTTAGAACGTACAGGCTTTTGTATTCCTGACAAACGAAACCATAAACTGCTTTGAAGATATTGCGAGGTATAAATAGAAAATGGAAGCACGAATTAATGGTCTTCTTTTTCAAGCTAACATGATTGAATGAATTAATGTATAGAGTTACTATTGCACTGCGACATTTGTAGATCTACTCTGCCCCCTTTATGTATTCCTAAGATGTTCTGTTACACTTCCTTCTGCAGTCCTAATCTCTTTATAATGTCTAGGATTTGGAGGGGATACAAGGTGGACAGTTCCCCTCCTTCTAATTAGTAACTTAGCAGTTCCTTATTGAAGTGCTTACTGATGCTTGCTCTGCTCATTTCTTTCCAATATTTATTTCTTTTGACCTACATTACGAAGGTTCTGCTCCATTTGGCCAAATTTTTGTTGTCCAGAGAGTCACGCAATCTATGTTTCATGATTCCTTATGGGAACACCAACGAGTAGCTGATGAAGTGAGGCCCGCCTATACAGAGTCCCGCATTTATATTTATGGGTAAGGATAAGGTACACTGTGAGGTCGTCAGGTCTCCCAGGGCTCCGTCTGATACACTGTTAGGCCGGTGTCATTCACTCTATCAGCACGTGGTTGTTATACACTTAAAAGTTAGCCAAGCTATGTAGAATAGTAAATGTGTGTTTGTGTGTGTGTGTGTGTGTGTATTGACTAGATGAGTGCGAGCAGTATGAGCTAGAGATACGGTGGATCGCTAAGCTCATCAGCTGCTCATTTCACAGGCCACCGCCGGATTCAAGCTAAAATAGAACCATAAGAATTATCGGGTTTTACACAATCTCTAGACTTTCTTTTCAATTTTTCTTTTACCGGTTTTATAAACAAACCATATTTACTCTCATAATTTACCGTCGATCCCATGATGAATTCCGATCTATAAATTTTCATGAGATAAAAATATGTTTTCCCGAATCGAAGCCGCTTTTCCGCCCGGATTTCCCCTCTCCCAATCTCTCAGCGCTGATTAGATTTCCATGCATTAAAACGCTACGACCCATTCAGTTTATTGTAAACAGTGACATTTGGTAACTGCTGACTGTTATATTAGACTGAAGTTCATTTTTTATGTGCACGTTATGAATAAATAATTGGTAACCAATTATTATCATTCTCGTAATGCCATTGTTATGAGATATATGTTGCTACATTCCATAACAACATGGAAAAAGATCGGAAAAAAGGACAATGGAAAAAATAAATTAAAAAAGAACCATTTCAACCGATTTTTTCACGATTAGTCACATACGAAAATCATAACAAATAGTTTTACAAAATATGGTATAAGTTTCAGATACGGTTTAGAAAAACCTCTTTGACAACAAAATGAACCCTGAACACTACGCGTCCTTGAAAAAATACAAAATGTACAATAGTTTTGTAATATAGCAAGTATTTTCGGAGTTGTTATTTGTGTGTTTCTAGAAACTTATGTTTTAAATATAAATACACACTGAATCATACAATTTAAATAAAAAATATTGATGGAATTAGTTGTAGAAGGAAGTTAAAAAGGTAAAACCAAACGTAAAATGTTAAAACAATGCTTTACTGCCTTTAATGTTAACAATATTTTTTTTAAATTCCCGTACATACAAAGACCTAAACATTGGCACCGTTAACTAAAAATTAATTAACTAAAAAACTTCGCACTAAAAACTGAAGTTAAATTAGTTGCGTTTTATGAAAGAAACTGCTCTTAAAATAAAACAAAAAATTAATTAATTATCTCATTTCCAATAAAGCTGAAATGTGGGATTTTATTCTGAAAAATTAAAATGGAGAACAAAAGTCACTAGATTTGTTTAACGAATGGAAAGGAGTTAATTAATTGTTATAATTAGTGACGTATATTTGTTTAAAAAATTCGGAAAGAACTAAAGTTTTACTGTTAATACTTAAATGTTTGTAAAATGGGGGAAAATATTATTTCAAGGTTGAAGAAAGACAGTATCATTTGCATTTTTTAAACTTGAACATCCAGAAGGCAAAATTAGTAAAAAAAACATTAGTTTAATATCAGTGTTTGTTCGTAAATCCGGTGGTCAGTCAGTTGCGTCCCAGAACTAAACGTAGGTTCGGGACTGCAGTTACTGTCGCAAGCATAATACCTATCTGTTAACATTGATTTCTCGTTCTAGTTAGACTAATTAGCATAAAGGGAAAGACAAAATGATGGTATGAATTGGTAAAAAAGTGATTTAAGTATTTTACCATATTTTTGACTTCACCGTCAAAAACAGTATTAATGATTAGGATTTGAATCATTAAGCTTTTAACTTTCACAAAAAAATAGGATAAAAATCTGTGAAATTTAAATATTAAATAATTTTAAAAAAATCAAAATCTTTATTTATGCAGTTTGAATTGCTGATTATGAATTGAAATTAAATTTTCAAAAAGAACTAAGACAAAAAATTATAAATGTTTAAAAATTTGAAATACCAACCATTTTTAAGTTGTTGAAAAAAAATTGCTGGTTAAGGAACTTTTTCAAAGCTATTACTGAAATCGATTTTTGTGCCAAGTTTGAATCAACCGAAATTGATTAAAAAAATCGAATAAATTAAAAAAAAATCTTCTACAGGTCTACTGAATTTAAAATTGTACTGATTTTTTTAACGAAAAGTTGGCAACCCTGCATTGACATTTAGTTATTGCAAAGCAATGTTCAACATACTAAATTCGAAATTGTTTTTTTACAACTTCATTTTAACAGAACATTTCATAAGGAACTTTTCCAAGCTATTACCGAAATCGATTTGTTGTGTCAAATTTGAATCAAATCGAACCGAAATTGACTAAAAAAGATTGAATAAATCTTTCAAAATCTTTTGCAGGTCTACTTAGCTTAAAACTGTTCGCTTTTTTTAAACTAAAAGTTGGCAACCCTGCATTGCCATTTAGTTACAGCAAAGCAGTTACCAACACATTAAATTCGAAATCGTTCTGTTACAACTTCATTGCAAATACTGTACGTCTGAATGTGTGGGTCAATGTGCCTTCTATGGCCATATATAATACAGTATATGTTTATGCGGGGACACGTTTGCAGTAACTTCATTTAGTCCGCCCCCCTCCTGTGTAATGTGCTGTACAACGGCCATCTGCATGGATTGTGTAAGCTTAATTTGTTCAGAGAATTGGAAATAAATCTTTATTTTGTCTTTAGGTTTCGCTTAACGATTCTGTTTAGTTCGGAATTTTGTTTTCAGAACCGTCAAGAAAAGTTCATCAATAAAATAGCTTATTACGGGTACTTTAGAATTACGGCATTTTAAGTATAACATAGTGACTGGGATTCTTAGTTCACAAAGTGTGTTGTTATGAAATTTAATTAAACTTTTTGTAACATCATGATTGTTATATTAGATTTTTTTGAAGTCACGGCGTTTGTTCGCACTTTTGATCGATCAAAGGACCTCTTGTGTTAGTAAGCCACTTGGATTCTAGTTCAGTAGACTGGTGGCCTCAATGTGTTTTTTTCAGTCCACTGACTAGCTCATCCTTCTGGAAGTTCACAGGTGCTCGTGGAAACCAAACATCTGTTACCTCCTGCTGGCAAGAGTCTCACTCATAGATTTTGTCGCCTGCAGTTTTCTCTTAATTCCTGAATAACCTGCATGGTTTATCCGTAGTACATTACTATCCTTTTCATTTCGATCCTCAGGCCACAGTGTCCTGTAATTCATGAGTTGCCCTATTCACAGTGTCTTAACTTTCCTGGGTCTTAATTTTCCCTCCAGTCTGAAAGTTTTCCTGTCATCGCAGCGCTGACGTGTTCCTCACGCCCAAGGTTTCATCCCTGAATGGTCTTCTGTTCTAGGTCTGACTAAAAGCCTTTTTGTTACCGCCTAGTCTCATCTCATTTTGCGGTAAAATGTTTGCTTTTACAAATGTCTGTTTTGTCTGAAAAAACCGACACCATACTGATTTGAGATGGTTGCAACTCTCACTTTTTCCACTGCAGTTTGGCTAGGTCCGCTTAGCTTCCCTACGGTCGCTGCTTGTCTTAAGAGCTCATGAGGTTAGGTCAGCTTCAGTTTTTGTCCCCTTCATGCTACTTTATATGGTCCATTTTTGCTAGTTACTCAGGGGTTTCTGTCCTTTGACGTTTTATTTTAAGCCATCCAATTCCCGCAAATAAGGAAATAAAATGTCCATTCATAAAGAGCTCCGCATACATAGATAAACCTAGATTAAATCTGGATGTCACCTGGTATCTAGAGTCTGTAAAGCATCCTTGGCCACGCAGCTTTCTGTCCACGTTGTTCCATTTTGGCTTGGGAAGAAGGAATCTAACCGAAGAGCAGAAAGACGAAGAAAGCTTAGATCGAGCTAGGGAACATTGGGATTGCCAAAACCGTATTGAAAATTTTGAGCCCCTGAGCGGTTTTACGAGTTTCATTATTGCAACACAGCCATCGGACCACATATTGAAATAATTAATATTATGACATATTGTTTTGTCTAGTGGTCTATTTACTCACCTCGTAAAAACTACCGTGGTTTCGAAACCTTACTGTTTCATCTCACGCCGTACTACAAAATGTCATATCCCTCTATCTAGGTCGTCACAAAGTTAAACAAAACATTGTAATTAACACCTGCAATTGTAACAATATAATTGTTTTTATTGTTTATGACATTTTTTCAATGTTTTGTTTAACTTTGTAACGACCTTGACAGTCGTCGATTTGGAATTTTGACAGAAACTTATTTGACATTTTGTAGTACGGCCTGAAGATAAAACAGTAAGGTTTCGAAACCGCGGTAGTCTTTACGAGGTGAGTAAAAAGACCACTAGACGGCAGAAAATAGGCAATATTCCAAATTATTTACATTATGTTGGTTGGTTGTTCCATTCTTTGTGAATTGCTTGTATTATAACATTTACAAAAAACTTTTCTCATTACCTCCCGATCAAGGTTTCGTTGAAGACAAAATATTTACTAAGCAACTGGTATGAGAGTTAAAAGCTATATGTACATTTGTATTATTTGTTTTACATTTTCGGCTTTGTTAGATATTACACTATCACATTGAATGTTTTCATAAGTTATTTTATACTACATTTGTTAGTGTGGTGCAATATCTTTTATAAACCATGTGAAGATATTTCTATATAAAATACGAGAGGTTGTTAATGGAAGAATAGTTGGGTTTTTAGGTTAAGAATGGATTGATTTTTATAAAATCTTTTATCAATGATCTTTGACAAAGAAATACGACAATGTAACACCGGCTTAAATACTAACAAAGCTACATACACATTTTGTACTGGAGTTTTGCATTGAAATAGTTTTGATACCAAGAAAGTTTTAAGTTCACAACCTGCCAAATGTTTTCTTTTGTGTACAAATATATGCGCACAATTCTAAATGCACTATTTGAAAACTTTCTTTGAAAAAATACCGAAATGTCAGGTTAAAAAAACAAAACGGAATCAAAAATTCTCAAATGTAATAGAAGATGAATTATATTACAGTGTTATTTTTTTACTACCTAACGTTATGGCGCTAGAGGTAGACTGGATTCAAGGATATTCCTCCCCATGTAAAGCTGACTTTTTATTACTTTCCTGTATTTGTCGATACCATCAGTTGACAAGTAAAATTACTGTTTATCTTTGACGTATCTCCAATACGTCTGATATTTTGCTTTATTACCAGCTTTGATTTACTTCTGTGCATTTTTGTTTTATAAGGAGGTATATTATACCCTACTATATACTGTCAAAGCCGTATTTAAATATTTTTGTAGATGCCAATATTTTCTTTGATTACAGTATCAGCCGTTACAGTAAATCCATTAATATAAGCTATTGGTTTTATCGTCAGGCAGATTAAGCTTCACTTTGGGAATTCGAAAATGAAATTTACCACGATCCAAGGACGTGTTTCTTCATTTTTCGAATTGCCTGTTTGTGTGTTTGCTCCTTGATCAAGGGACAGAACGGGTAAATATACTTTCATAAAATTTGTGTGCAATGTGGTGTAATACCAGATACAATTTGAAGATGCAACTACAGTAATTATATCAAATTTGAAGTAATTTTTTTTTTTAATTATAGCAGCTGTCTTTACGTTTCAAGTTAGAGGCTCAGTGCCCTTACCCACACAGAGTTAAACAGATTTTTCGCACTTCAGTCGAAACCCTTCTGTATTCAGATTCGAATTTTTATTATTTATATAACTTTTTATTCAGTAAACAAACTGAATAGCAATTTCAATGCTCACAACTAATTACGATTGCGAAATTAGATTGTAAAGTAAGAAGTTTTAAGAATTTTAAAAGTTTGTGAGAAGTTGTGTTGAAATTCATGAAAGGATTTGTTATTACCGAAGTTTGTTTGTTGATTTGTACATGACACAAAAATTACGAGCTCTGGAATAATAAAAACACACACACACACACACACACACACACACACACACACACACACACACACACACACACACACATATATATATATATATATATATATATATCTTGAAATTTGTAATTTGAAAATTGAATTATTGTTTTCGTGTTTTTTACTGTAATATTTTTTAATTTTTTTAATTATTGTGGTATATTTATGAAATATGAGTGTCATTAATAAAAAGGTGTCACTATCTTAAAAATGTAATCAACTTAACGATCTGCCATGTTTCCAATTTTCATAGGTGGAAATGATGTCGGGCTCAAATTTCGGTCTACGAAAGCCAGTAATGGCGCTTATACAAAATTTGTTATAACTTCGTTATTTTTTATCGGATTTTGAAAAATGAAGTTTCATTTTGTTCATAATGAAATGGGCAATATTTTATCTGATGGAAGTAATTTTCATAAAATATAAGATTTATTCAAAATTAACAAATTTTAATGGCTGCCATTTTTAAAATTTTCAAGATAAAATTTAAGTACTTTTTTAAACAGTCATCGATACAGGTATGTATATGTGTGTGCCGAATTTCGTGAAGTTGTCTGGAACAGTTCTCAAGATATACATTGTTTCTTATAAAAAAACAAAATGGCTGCTATACAGAAAACGAGGCGTTTTTGGATCTATACTTATTGGAAATTTGTACCTAATTTTGATATGGGAAATCACACCTTGTGTGATCACGCCTGTGTGTGTGTGTGTGTGTGTGTGTGTGTGTGTGTGTGTGTGTGTGTGTGTGTGTGTGTGTGTGTGTGTGTGTGTGTGTGTGTGTGTGTGTGTGTGTGTCTTAACGTTCCCTTGTGATCTTATTTCATATAGTAATTGTTATAAAAGTAATAAAATATCTTTCAAAAATTAAATCTGGTTACAGAAGTCCCATTCATTACCATCGTCAATTGAAACAAATAGAGGAATTGTTCTCAGCTTTCCTTCACTACACTGGAAATCGCTGTTATCTCGTCAGAACCGAGGTAGGTTGTCACTATCTGCATTCAAATGCTTCCGCTGTACAGGCTAATTTGACAGATTAAAGCCGGGTGTCCGCCAACAATATAGTCCCAAATACAACCTTTATACAGTACGTCAATCTTTATCTCCGTTTCTAATCTTTCGCTAAACGAAAGCAGCGACAACGCAGCTGAGAATAGAAAGAAGCCAATTGTTTGTGTAAGGCAGTGGTTTGGACCATCTAAAACTACACTAACTTGTGAAGATTACTTTAAATGAAAACCGTTCAGTTAGATTTCAGCGTGATAAGATAATGAAACAGAAAGTAAAGCCATATTGCCTAAATTCGTGACCTGCAGCGCAGTCAAACAATTGTAGCGATACCCTGAGTCGAAAATTTTAAAAAAATATAGGGAGTTAAAAAAGTGTTACTATCTTTCATATACTATTACGCTAAGCATTCCGATCGGTTTTGTACCAAAAATAAGGACCCGCGTTATTAAAACTACATATATGCAGTTCCTACAAGTTCGTCAGAACACCAGGGAACTCGACACGCCTTATACGATTCCATTTCAAGGCTTTAAAGTAAAATAAAACCTACTTAAAACCGATAAAAAGTTTTGCAAATAAAATTCCAGGTGAAGTATAAATAGTCGCGAGAGTGTAGCATAATGCAAGCATAGGTGACAGGAATAATTGTATGAGTACCAAAACAGCTGACTATGAGAAAGAACATTGTTTGAAGTAATATTTAATTTATTACTGTATCCAACATTGAAATAATTATTGACCGAGTCAGTTTTGAAAGTAGAATCGATAAGGCAATCTAAGCCAGTTCTAATATGTAAATGTTATTAAATAAAAGACTCAGCTTTTACTAAACAGTAAATACTGTAGCCTAAGTTAGGCATGTACTGTAAAATCCGGTTATAGTAGGTTTCATTTGTAAATATTTCAATAAGGTAAAATGTTAGAATTCAGTCATTAATTTTATAAGTTATAGTTTTAAATACGAAATTAGAAAAAAGTAAAGCCTATTGTATTAAATAACCTAAATGAAGATTAAATAACCTAAATAATATTCCAGAAGATAGAATCATCAACGGACGTCATTAGAAAGAGGAGGATATCTTTTTTAGGGCATATCCTGAGAATGAAAAAAGACTTCTGAAAAAACTAACAGAATTTTACTGGAAAAGGAAAACCCAATCGAAGTGGCTAAAACAGGCTATAGAGGACATGAAGGAACTGGGTATTGAAAGAAGAGAGTTGGAGGAAGAATCCGGAAATTTCAGGCTAATGAAAGAGTATAAAACGAGATTCAAAGAACAGATATCAACAGAAAAAAGATGGTGATGTCCAAAGCGAAAGGAATAATAGATCTGACCGCATGAAGAACTACCACGCAGAATTAAGAGTAAAAGGAACAGCCAATAAGAGAACTTAATGTGGACTCCTGAGACCGTACAAGAAGGAAGAATAAGAAGAAATAACCTAAATATAATAAGTGATATTGATTCATAACAGGTCAAGCAAGTATTAAATATAACTACAACGTCTACTTTACCAGAAGTTTATATTGACAAGAAATATTAGGCATACATGGTTTTGCAAATTTTACTTAGGAAAATAGGCACAATAACCTTAAAATATAAGTATTTAATTAAAGGTTAGTGTAATTATAGTAATTAAATACCAATCAATGGTATAATTTTAATTATTTTATTTACAGAATTCATACATTATACGCTAAATTGCGGATATCGATTTCATGAAAAAAATACTATAATCTGTTTTCCTTTTCGTTCATGTAACAACAAGGACATGCCACATATTTCTAAGGTCATAGGCTATATATTTTTATTCATAGCTTATAAAAGACGTGCTATAACACTGTTTAACTGCTTCCTGTGCATTATTGTTTATTCTTAGTTTATTTTCCCCAATAATTGTAAAAGGTCGCACGGGCTCACTAATTTTATAATAATACGATTTTGTTCACATTATTTTTGCCTGTTTGCACCTACTAGCCGTGATTCAACCTAAACGACTGAAAAATACTTATGAGGTAATCTTAATGTAATATGCTGACATTGGTCGTGTTGTTGATTACCATTTGGAAGAATAGTTTGTTGATGTTCGACTGCAGTTCAGGTGACACTAGTACCTCTGAGGGTTGGTTTCACAATGAATCCTTTGATCGCGGTTCCAAACAAACCCTCATAAACGTTATCATTAAATCAGTGAAGACTGGGTTTAACTTAAATAAACTAACGTTATTTGCTAAAATGTTGCCTTAACAGACCTGACAACAATTTAAGATTTTGGTAACAATAATTTTAAAACGGCTCTAGCAATATTTTAGTCACCTAAGACTTACTGTATACATCAGCGCTAAAACAAACAAAACTGTTTGTAGTCAGTATAATTATGTAAATTCCACATTTGACAATTTTTCAACAACTTTTACAACATTAAAGCGTGTAATTAGTGACATCAAGTGGCACGTACTTGTAACTGATTTGGGCCAGCGTTAAGCTTTGCTACAAGTGGTAAGTGTCTCGAAATCAATCATTTCAATTGAAGATTTAATTTTATCCTTAAGAAATGCGTGGGAGTCATTTTACTCCATAGTGACTCGGAGGAGACATACCGCCCGTCAGTGTTGGAGAAGCAGTTTTAATTTTGGACCAGTTGATAATTTCGCCCGCCTTAATTAACTTCCAGTACCTGCAGAACTGAGTGCCGATCACAAAAGAGGTGACTTTTTTAACACAATATCTTAGGTACATTTGAATAAATTAATATTAAGATGGCTGTGTCTATTGTGTAAAAATATTGATTACCAAATAATAACCAGTGAACGATAAGAATATGAAGAGAAAAATATTGAAAATTATATTGAGATATTAAAAACTCATTCTATAGAGAAAGTTTGTTCAGCAGAACAATTTGATAAGAAGCAGTTTAGTCTGTTTGGAGTCATCGTTGTGTTCTCAGGTGAAAGTGATTCTTTGATTTATGTTCTCTTGTCTACAGACCAAATGCAAGGGAAACTTTTTTTTCAAATTTTGTCTGTAGATGTATTATCGGAATAGTTTTATTACGTATAATTTAAAGAATTTTTTGCGAAAAAAATATGTATTTTTTTCATATACACGAAATATGTATTTTTAAAAAGTGATTTTTTAAATTTTTATTAAATTTAACCATAAACTGTAATCCTTAAACGACGAAACAGAACATACAGAAATTTTTGGAAAAATCGTTAAAAATGATTATGGCTAATTTAATACGATCGAATCTGAGTATTTTGTTTAACATAACATCCGTAATTTGTTATATTTAGTGATTAAGCAGTCAATTATTATTACAAATTTGGTTCCCTATCTTTGTAAAGAGTGTTCAAAAAGTGATGCACCCTTATTGGGGAAATAGGAAAGTTACTTTATTTTATGAGGTAGTTACAAGAACTATTGAAAGTGGGTTCCATTATGCGATTCTCACAATTGAGTAAGTACGGTGTGAACGCACTACCATGCAGCTGTCCCAAGAGAAAAGGGGACATGGTGGACGATGTGGCTAAAGCACCGGTCAGTCTGCTACGTTATTCCCGTTGCTTTTCTCGTACCGTTAACACTGATCCCTCGTGTCCTCATTAGTCTAAAGTATAGACGTTAAGAAAAAAATCCAAGAGTGGTTACAAATTGAACGATATATTACAGGATGTGTTTAAGAATCGCATAATGGAGCCCACTTTCAACAGTTTTTGTAACTAAGCCATAGGATAAAGTACCTTTCTTATTTCCCCGTAAGGTTGCGTCACTTCGTGGAACACGTATAATGAATTTAATAAATAACCAATATTTTCTTCAGTTTTCACGATTAAGAGACATAAAAACTGTTACAGGATTACTCTGTTTTGCCCTCTACGGTCAGTGCGTGAAAGATCGCGCTTCAGCCAAACCAAAACACTCAAGAAACTTTCTCACGGTCATTTCCTAAATGTTCTTTATCCGTTGCACATTATTGTTTGTTTAATTTTTCCTCGTGCGTTTTTTAAATGTTTGTTTACCTCTCGCGTGGTTTTATGTGTGTTTTGCGCGTATGCTTCTGACAGCATGATTTGTGGTTCCGCTATGCAGCTGTTGCCAGTGGTTGTTTGCACAGACGCAGGAAGAATTATGGGCTCAGCCAGAGCTCAGCCACGAGTGTGTCAAAATATTTTCTATGTACAATGTCTGTAGAGGTTATCTCAGCCCGTTTTGTTAGTTTCTTCAATCTTTGTTCGTTCTATTATCTGACAATTTCGAACCGTAATTGGATGCGCAATGGTGCGTGTTTTACTTTAACCACCCTAAGTCCAATATAACTATAAAAATCATCTTTTATGTTTCTTCTCGTTTATATTAAAAAGCTCTTAAGGTTATCCATTAAAATAACCAGAAAGTACATTGATACTACTATTATTTGAATAGCTATTGTTGTAAAAAGAAATAATCACCACACTCTACTGTCTCGCTAAAATGACGGAAGCGATTAATTGAAAATTCCAAGGTGAACCCTGACCGCCGTCAAATTACATTTTTTTAAAATTTCAACTATTTTTGAAAATTATAAATACTTATTTATACAGTTTTCAACGCTTACTACGTGGGAGAAATCAGATGTCAAAAATATTCAGTACAGCAAAGTTTTTGAAATATCCGCCATTTTGAAACTGTTGAACCAATTTCAGTGGTTAAAGAACTTGTCCAAGCTATTTGAAAAATGTATTTCTTTGCCAAGTTTGAATAAAGTCGTACTGAAATTACAGACGTGCAGAAAGTGATCCAGAGGTCAAAAATCTGTGCTCATTTCAAAGTCCTGGGTCTGGGTTTTTACCATAATGATCACTCATTTTGCATAGAATGGGCATTCGTTAAAAATGTTATAATTCTAGAGATGGAATTATATTCACCTTTAAAACCTGATTTTATCCTTACAATCATTGTTAATATCTACATAAGTTAGCTTTAATTTATTTCATATGTTCGCCTACCGATATGTTCGACTGTTTATTAAAAAGTTATCAGTCTTTTTTAAACGTCAGCGAGACATGTGCGTGCGTGATTACTTTTTATTGACAACTTATACGTAAAATTACAACTCACAGATTCACATAGATTTTTTTTTTTGGTGTGCACACTTGGGCTCATTCAAATCTTACTTTACTCGGTATTGATCAATCCGATATTTATTTCTTAACGTTGGCTATACTGACAATGTAAATATCATAAAAATACAATTTTATTCATCTTTAAAAACCTTATTTTATAGTTACAATCAAAGTTATATTTTAACACACGATACTTATTTCATAACACACGTATGTTGGCTATACTGACAATGTAAATAGAATGTAGATAACATTTTACTCATCTTTAAAAATCTGATTTTATAGTTTCAGTGACTGTTAGGTTTTAACACACGTTATTTATTTCATAACACACGTACGTTGGCTAAACTGACAATGTAAATGCAAATATCAAATTACAATAATCGCCAAGTGTAAAGATCCTGCCCCCTCCGAAATTGGCAGACCATGACTTACAAGTACGGTATTGAATTACTCGATATGTCTGCTACTGGAAGTTGCATTGTTGGGCAGATTTTAGTTTTAAGAATTGTTTTGTTTTTAAGTTGAGTAAGTAGACAGTATCTTAATGTTTTCGTAATGTTCATCTAACGTCTAAACATTAGGTTGGACTTTAATGATATGTGACACATTTGTTAACCATACCGACCCTGACCTAAGCAAAATAAACATATTTTTACTGTAAAATAAATAACATTTGTACCATACAATTTATAATCTAAATTCCTTCGTCATTGTAATCTGCATTAATTTACTTTTTATATTTACTTATTCAGTTAAAATATGAAATTAAATATGAAATAATAAAATAAACCTTAACGACTCAAATTTACAATAATTTAAAAAGTGAATTTCTGCAGATTTCAAAGCGGAATTAAACTCGAGAAAAAGCGAAAAAGTTCAGATTTTTTGAATTTGAAGAGTCACAGTTTTAAAAACTGTAAACACTTACTTTCTAATGTAAAACACACAAACGCGCGCGCGTATGTATATATATACATACATACATACACACACACACACACACACACACACACAGGAAATTAACAAAAGTGTTATTACTGTATTTAAAATATTGTACTGTGATATAACATTTTTACATGTTCATTACGGCTCGGTCTTCCTATAGTAATACTGATGGGGAAAGTAGCCTATACATTTGTATTTGCTTTCAAATCTCATTTTTTACTTACTCAAATTTACTTGTACTAAAATTTACTTATACGAATCAATTTGAGCTTTTAGAATATGTAGGTTAGGCCTACATTAGCCTTACATAACTGTTGGAAATTATATTCTAATTGGACAACTGTAAATGGGTGCTTTATTTTCATTGGATCGTTAACGATGTTCAACACGATTAAATGTACAAGTTGTTGATGGTTCTAATAGTTTATTTAATAGGTTTTCGTCACTGTAAACGTTAGCTTTATTTCCTTACTACGAGTTACAATAAACTACAACCAAAAGTTACTCTTTTGCAAAAACAAAAAATGTCCGTTGGTCACGCGTTCTAAAAGAAAGCCGGACAAATTCCCTTGAACAAATTCGTTATAAATAACGGCCTTACTGCTGTGAAACGTCCCCCGGATGTAAGCCAACATGATGTAAAGTCCACAATCTCGAGACACGGGTCGAGGATGATGGATCTTGTCGACCCTCGCGTCTCGAGAGTAACCCCGCCGATAACAATGTTTACCGACAACTTCCTTCGAAAAAATAATCTCTCTCAAAGCCAGCTAACCTAACTTGTCAACCTATTTCAGTGCTACAGCTGAACGGCTCGATCGATGTTAACCGAAATTTGCCGGTGTTTTGAAATGATTTGACCAGGAATAGAAACACCAGTGCGACATCCTGATTATATACATCCTCAGAGTATAAATATTTAAAACATTTTAATTTGTTCCAGAGAATAACAGAATAGTCATGTTGAAGGAACAAAATGAAACACTATTGTTTTTAGTAACATAACCTTGTTTGCGAAAGATATTGGGAAAATAAATCAGTGTAAGAAAGTTTGTGCAATGTTTTTTTATCGTGTAAGCTATTTATTAAAACCTTAAGATAAATAAATATATTAATAAAACCAGAATGTATTAAGGACATTTTGCGGTGTTCTTGCCTTTTTAACATGTATCATGTTTCAGGGCCGGTTGTGTTGTTGGATTTTACGTGATGCGAGTGCACAAATTTATATTGATATATAAGAGTATATTTTGCTCATCGCGTCTCATATTAAATTAATTTTAATTAAAATTTCCTGTATCTGGGCACGTGATAACCACTACAATACGGGAACAACGAAAAAGTTTGACCGATGCAAATATATATAATGAATTGTTAATTTAATTTTTATATTGGTACAGTAAAGATCAGTTGATTTATATTAATTCGTAACGATCAGCTGATTTCAGTGAACATTTTTTTTATTTTAAGGCGAAAAGCACATTGAAGCTATTATCGTCTCCATAAATGTAAATGTGAGTGTAAAGTGTTAAAGTCGTAAGTGTAAATGTGTGTTAGACTCGGCTACCACGATGGACGTCTAAATCCTCTCAATAAGTGCAGCTAGTCTGCACCTCCTGCGGGTATTTCATTGAACAGCTGATAGGATATAATAAGTTTTAGGTTATGTCGTGTTTTCGAGCACTATCATAATTAAAATAAAAATAAGAAGAAATATGAAAATGGTTTTTATTTTTGGTTTTATAACAGAAATATTTTGAAATTATTATAGACCGTTCCCAATAACTATTGCAAGAACAAAACAATCTGAAATGAAATAATATAACATTGAAAGTTGATTGGTTAGCTTACAGCTCACTGAACAACAACACAAAGCAAATATCGAGAAAAAGTATACTTTATTTTGCTAAAAGTATACTTATTATGTATAACGGCAAAGCTATATCAAGCAAGTATATCGAATTATTGCCTGATTCAGGCTGTGCAGACGCGCCAGAATCGTGGTCGTGTATGCAGCCGATTACTCTCTAGTGACACTACACTCGCAACGAGTAAAAACATTGATCGGCAAGACTGACGTGCAAGTGCTTGCTGACAGTGTCGCATGCTGTGGTTGAGATTTTTTCAGCTGCACAAGTAGTACCACTGAGATCTGCCACCGCACTGGTGATTGACAAGTTGCGTGACTAAACAATAACTTTTCTACAAAACTACCGAATGTATTCTGAAACCACGCACTTGTAACTTTCGTTGCTTCGATTTGTCGCCGAAGCATCTGTGTGTAGCGACCAGATTCTGAAGATTAAAGAAGAAACGACGACGTGCAAAATCGTTCTGGGTTCGTCCCGCTATAAGCAACAGGATATCTAGTGGACAATTTTATAAAATTTATTCAACTTTACAAGAATATAAAAGTAATTTCTTTGCCTTTATATCACTGAATATAAACGAACTAGAAATACAACCACCATTATCAAAAGCGCGCTCGATATTAGCGGCTAAAATTCATTTAATTCGGCTGTCTGCAGACTGCAAGGACAGAGACGTTTGAGAAAATAGACAATACGTTTGCAGTTGAACACTCCACCAGCAACAAGCGCTCACATGCTTTTCATTCTAGTACCCTATATTCGGGGCTTTACATTTTTCTTTTAATTTATTGTTACACAAAGCAGGCCTTTATTCCATTTCACTAATACATACTTCGATGCTCATGTTTTAACGCATCAAACAACACGACGATAACTGCAGAACAGAAGTGAGCAACTAGTTACTTAACTATCGCCAGTGCGCGGAAACATGTTTAGACATGTTTATCGTATCAAGTGGGCAACAGTTTCATTGCCTGCTAAATAGACCCAGCCGTAACTTCTTAGAAGCAGTGATTTTAAAGTTACCAATAAGTCTATGTAACCTCAGTCTGTAAATTTTATTTTTGAGACGTTTTAGTTGCTAAGAATTTGCCAGTACCTGATCTGTAACCTCATACAGTAAATCCTATTTTTGTAACATTTTAGTTGATAAAAAAGTTGCCAGTATGCAATCTATAACCTCCCACAATAAGTTATATTTTTTCAATAATTTAGTTGTAAAAACGATCTATAGCCTCACACAATAAATTCCATTTTTGCAAAATTTCAGTTACTAAAAAAAGTTGCCAGTGTGCAATCTATAACTTCACACAGTTAATTCTATTTTTGCTAAAAAATCTGCACACAATTGCTAAAAAAAGTTGCCAAAGCGAGGCTTCCCTAACGTAACCAAGAATTTTCAAACTTCAGTACTATAATCGCGGTAGTACTGGTTAAACAAAGGTTACTCCCTATTCTCATGCTTGGCTATTACTGTCGCACGTAGATCTCAGTCGACGTGTGAAAATTACGTGCGACTATCGCATAAATCTGTGTTGCGTTGATACATCACTCTCCACATAGGTCTGTCTGCACCCGTCCGTACGGGATTTTTATACACGTTTGTCTGTTTTATATAAATCGCTCCTTTAAACCGATTCGGTTCTAATATATCGAATCAACACAACCAATGGGTCTTGGTGTTAATTGTGTTAATAGAACCGAACGTGCTTTGACGTAATCGTATTCCTGAATAAATAATTAGTTCTACTCTAAAACAAACAATATTGTGACAACACAAGTTGCTAATCTGTGATTCATGTTCTGTTCGCTGCTCAGCTGCCCGGCACAAAGTGTGACGGTGATTCTACACAGCACAAAAGGTGACGGTGAACGTTATTGTGATGTGTTTAAGCTACGTTTTCCCACTTTCTCGCGTTGTTGTACATCAATAACGAAATTCAATTGGAAATTAACTATTGGAGCAGCCATCACAATAAACCCGAAATCTGCAAATGAGTCGGACGTTTTTCACCAAGCGAAATCCGCTTAACAGTTTTAAAATGCTGTACGATTCGAATCTGTAATTTTTTGTGTCTTAAATCTGCGTTAAAAACTGCAGAAATTAGCATTTTGAATTTTCGAAATCCGTGGAAACTAACAAATTTACTTTGTCGGCGGTCAGGGTTCATGTTCATATTTATAATTTCGTAGTTTAAAATGCTAATATATGCAGATTTTAATGCTGATTATGATTTCGCGTTTTAAAAAATGGCATAAATATTTGATAAAATTCGCTTCTATCAAGTCACAAGGACAGCTGCCTCTCGTGATTACTATTTTACTATAATTCTTACTGTTTTAATGACGAAAAAATAACTTTGTAATAAGTGAAAACTCCTTCCTGGAATCTATAGCTTAATGTACTGGCTTGATTTTGACCACTGGGCTTCATTTTATTCCCTACAATTACAAATCGTGAAAAAAAAATAAAATTCATAAACGGCTGGAGTGGTTATGACGAACTTTTACTTAAATAAATAAGAAAAGCACAAGGAAACATACACACTTTAGTGCAAGGAGGCCTCACAGATCCAAAAATATTCTCGAAACTTACTTTTCTTTAATTTTACTTCTTGAAATATTTGACCCTGTGACTTATTAATTGTCATTGTTAATGCCAACTTCAATGGAAACTGCAATATTTTAATTTGGAAAGGCAGGTTGTTTGGAATTATAAGATTGTTTCAATTAAAATCAATACAAATGTAAGCTTATAAACAATAATTTTATAATAAATAATAACAGGGATACAGATTTTTAAAACTGGAATACATCTATGTCCATCTCAGGTACCTAAACCATGTTCATTTTAAATTTCATCTCAATCGGTCCAGTAGTTAATGTGTGATTGAATAACAAACAAAAAACACACACATAAACTTTTAAATTTAAAATATTATATTAAGAAGTATAAAATATAATTAAAACGTCACTGTTGTAGCCTACAATTAACACATATTATAAAACTGAATACTAAATGATTCAGATGCACTGGGTAAGTAGCATAATGGCATTTAAGTATTTATTATTCACACCTGTCAATATATAATAACGAATAAGACGTCACTGTTACACAGTTAACACTTGTCATAAAACTAAATACTAAATAAATTTGGACTGGGTAAGTAGTATAATGGCGTTTAAAATAATTTAAATATTTATTATTCACACCTACCAATATATAATAAACGTATAAAACGTCACTGTTACACAAAACTAAATAAGTTGGACTGGGTAAGTAATATAATGGCGCGAACATACAAGTTTTCTCTTCAAAAATACATTTAAAAAAAATATTTTTTCCCGTGCAAAACATACAACCATACCCCGCCATAAGAAGTAATCACTTCAAAAAATTTGACTTCTAGAACAAGTTTTTGGACGATAGGATTTTTGAATGTTTACTGTTACCGATTTTCAAGGGTTTTTTTTGCTAAAACTGCTTCTAAAATTGTTTGGGCGCTTCAAGAACGTAATTTAAACCTTTATTAAAAAAAATGTGCAGTACATCTTAGAAACACACTTTGGAGTTTAGCAAGAACTACCAATGTTTGCAGCGGATCGAGCTATTTGTCTGGTCTGTAGGTAAACAATCATACTTCATTATCCGATAATTTCCTATCTCCTTAATGTAAGGACGAGTGCAATCCTCCATTTTTTTTAACGGAAATTAATTTCAGTTTAAATACAAATACAGTCTGTTTACAAAACATACAGGAACCAATATTGATTCCGTGTTAAGAGTTTAGGTAGCAAAGTTTCTAGTTTCGTTGAGCACGGAATGTACTGCCTAAAGGATCTATCTTGTGTTGGTTCATCATTTCCTCCTTCAGTACTTATTCAGTGCTGCGTCCCCCGAACGTCCCCTCGACTCAACGCCGCTTGTATTACGTACAGAAAATGCCATTCTTTATTGCCATTGTTACGGAATTCCCTGTAGACATTCCGTTATAGCTTTATTTTCATTCTGCCAACAATAGTTTTGTAAAAAAAATATTTCGCTCCGTTTCTGCAATAAATTCATAGCTTGTTTCAGAAAAAATAAAACGTAAATGACGCATAATCTCTCTAACACTTTAGCATAAAAATAAGTATAAGTTTCTGCTCCTTAAGGGATGCTGGTTCTACGATGGTCATGGTGTAATTTTTTCGATTTACTGTCGTATCGTCAACTTATTTCATATGAAATTTGCAACATTTACTTGAGTCATGATCAAACTTTGAGCAAAAGTTGGTCTGTCGAAATACTAAGCTACAGAAACACTTATATAGGCTACTCATGACCACTCAAAGCTTTATTAGATGATATTTCTGGTTGTGATGTTGGATTTTTCGTGATGCGAGTGCACAAATTTATATATATATATATATATATATATATATATATATATATATATATAAGAGTATATTTTGCCAGTTGCACGTCTCATATTAAAATAATTATAATTAAAATTTCCTGTTTCCACCCGGGATCGAACCAGAGACCTATCGCGTGTGAGGTGCACGTGATAACCACTACACTACGGAAAATACGAAGAAGTTTATTTTTGTAGTTATAATAAAAGATCAGTTGTTTTTTATTAATTCGTAACATTTCATTGAAAAACTGATAGGCTATAATAAATTTCAGGATATGTTGTTAAAAACTAGTTATGTTAATTTACAATAAGTTTTAGGTTATGTTATTAAAAACTACCTATGTTGATATATATAATACGTTTTAGGTCATGTATTTAAAAACTAACTATTTAATAGTAAAAGATCAGTCGTTTTATATTAATTCGTAACGATCGGCTGATTTCATTGAACAGCTGATAGGCTATAATAAGTTTTAAGTTATATTGTTAAAAACTAGCTATGTTAATTTGTCGTGTTTTCGAACAAATTATCGTAATTAAAATTAAAAGAAAGAGAAAACCTGATGCATGATTTTTTGTGCAATAACCGAATTTTTAATTTCACGTTTGCTACGGTCCACCTTCCATCTTTACTTGCTCCTTACAATCGGTTTTTTGCGTTCAAATTGTCCTTCGAAACTTTATCATTCTTCTCTTTCTCTTCTAGCCATATCCAATGCCGACACAACTGTATCAGATTGTAATCGTCTAAGTTTTCCATCCTTTTTTAATCAACGTGACACTAGTTTTTAAGTCCAAACATTGTCTAAAGTTTCACAGTCTACATGTGTTGTGGTACAGTATTACAGTGTTCCTCTGATATCGATTCTAAGCAATCGTAGGTCAAACATACAGCGACATTCAAATTACAGAAGCCTACAGAGAGCTGAATGGGGTAAACTTGGACCCTATCCTGTTAAGTAATGGGCAGGACGTGCAATATGTCCAGGATAAAATAAGCCAGAGGGCTCTCTGATATTGTGCCTGCTAATGTACTACTAAATTTGGTTGAACGTAATAATTAACTTAATGACTGGATAAAGTATACTATTCAAGGCGTCAGTCAAGTAGTGTAAAGTCGTGTTAGAGAATAATCACAATTCACAATTCATTCATATCTTCTTATATGAAATATATGTGCATATTATAAATACACATTGCTCATATTTCCTCATAATTATTTGGAATATATTTGATTTAAACACTTAAGCGCTTTAAAAAAGCTAAGTTTTTGCTATCAAAAACATCTGTTTCAAAAATTATCGACACTGTTAATCGTTCTTGTAAGTTACAACAAAAATGGAATCAAATGGAAATGAGTTCAAATTTTGGAAGCAACGTAGATTTTCAAATCAAATAAGCTTTCCAAATATGAAATAACTGTGAGTAAATTAGGAAAACAAAACAATGTGATCAGATTATATTTAGTTTTTTAAAAGTTTTCTCCTACTAATGCCATTTTCTCCTACCATTTTGTGTTAAATTTAATGCATTAACTTCAGTTGAGTCTTTATGTACACGACCTATAAACTGAAAAACAACACTTTTTGCAATTGAATGATCAAAATGGAACGGATTTAGAAAACAATTTTTGTTTATTTTATTTTATAAAAAAGGGCTTTAAAAAATTGTTGAAATACTTCACACAAGGCGTGAAAATGTCAAAGTAGGTCTACGCCTTATGCTACATGACCAATATTTGTTGATCAAGTCGGTTAAGTCTCCAAACATACACAAACAAAATTCGATGTAGTAGGTTGCAAAACACACACACACACACACACACACACACACACACACACACACATATGGAATTAACGGGAATGAAAAAGAATATTCAACAAAACCTGAACACTATTTATTCTACAACTTTCTGTCAATGAAAATAAATTGAGATTGAAAAACAAGTGGCGAAATATATTAATAAAGTATTAAATTTCTATAGCATTGCGACGTTTTCAGGCCTATTGTGCTCAGTTACAGCGCTTTCCTTAGCCCTAGGATTTGTTGAGGATTTAACAGGTAGTTCTTCCACTTATAATCAGTGACTTCCCAGTTAATTATTGAGATGCTTGCCCTGCTTTCCCTTTACTCTTGTCACAGAGGTTGTGCTGTATTTGGCCAGTTTTTTACTGTAAGGAGATATTTCTATATCCTAGAGATCTCAGCTCATTCCATTTTGCATTCCTACTCATGATATTCGCATGAGTAGTTACGGGAATGAGGACCTCACATACAGAGCTCCAAGGTACACTGGGAGGTCGCCGGAAATGCCAGGGATCCGCCTAATACACCGTTAGGTCAGTGTTATTCACTCCATCAGCACGGGTCGCTTCACACTTCGGAGTTAGCACAGCTATATGCAACAATGACTGACTGACTGAATGAATGAATGAATGAATGAATGAATGTGTGTGTGTGTGTGTGTGTGTGTGTGTGTGTGTGTGTGTGTGTGTGTGTGTGTGCGTGCGTGCGTGCGTGCGTGCGTGCGTGTGTGCGTGCGTGCGTGCGTGCGTGTGTGTGTGTGTGTGTGTAGGGGCGCGCACTTGTGTCGAGTACGTGATTGAGAGTAGTATGAGCTCTGTACGGTGGGATCGCTAAGCCTATCAGCTGCTCACTTCAGCTCTCTACGGTTTCGATAAGCTATCACTGTCTATACATCAAAAACCATCTGCCGGTTTCGATAAGCATACCGTCATATATATAAATATATATATATATATATATATATATATATATATATACATAAAACTTCAAAATTTTTAGTTCGGAATTGCAAAAACAGCAATTCTACGTGTTCACTTATAATTGCACAACCTGTTAAACGCTAAATTCAGGAAAATTCAATTTCTAAACAGAGGAAAATTCAAATTGTAGCCTTCAAATATGTAGGCCTACTACTGATTGCTTACAACTTACCTACTTACATTTTTGCAAGCGGGGAATTCAAATTGCAGCCTGCAAGTACGGGCTACGCAGAAAATAAACTTACAATCGTAATATTTATT
This sequence comes from Callitettix versicolor, assembly GCA_022606455.1. NCBI lineage: Eukaryota > Metazoa > Arthropoda > Insecta > Hemiptera > Cercopidae > Callitettix > Callitettix versicolor. The sequence continues at coordinate 10,693,412 of CM040191.1, read as the reverse complement.
ACAGTCGTTCCGCACGTTCGTCGCATTACGTTTCAATTCATAGGTTTTATTACGCGCGCCTTAACTCTTAACGCTTCGGGGGCACGGCGGGGAAAGAAGGGGTTTCAATTGCGCTTTGAACGCGCTCACATAAGCAGACATGCATGCTGCGACTTTGGAATACGGATTGACCCTGCATGCACGGCTACTGATTGTTTTCCTACTTTCCAACTTTTAATAAAAAGAAAATTGAAAAATACCTTTTGTTTGTTACGAATTGATTCTTATATACTTCTAACGCACGTATACAATCCCCTATTGTCTGATTTAGAATTACAGAATACACCGCTATCAAACGTGAATGTTGCTTTCTTTATACATTGCTCTTCCTGAAATTGTTTTTAAATCACGTGACCACAGAAACAAGCTATGGGGTAAAACATCTTTAAAAGTTGAATTTCTTATGATAAATACCTACTGGTACTTTGATATAAAAATATTTATAAATTAAAATCTTATTCTGGTATTTTTGTATTCATTTCTGAAGATAATTTTACTGGAGTGCATTATTTTTTATCAAAAAAAATTGATGTACACTTTTTTATTGAAAAATTATTTAAGTTACTAATAATTATTTAAAATTTTATTTTTATCTTATTATAGTCTTACAAAATAAAGTAATTAGTTATTTTGTTTTCTTAAGTCTAAATTTATTGGCATAAGTAGGCGGAGAATGTATTTATTTATGTAATATAACTGATTACTTTAGGTTACATTAAATAATTTAAAACGGATTTAAGTAAAAAATACAAGCAAAACTAAAGGCAAACTTGTTTACATTCCGTTTTGAGAACTGTTGAAAAAACAAACTTATAAGCCATCAAAATTAAAAAACCTTGTTTCCTTAATATTCCTGAACTATATATTATGTAAATTTAAAATTTGTCATATTTATATATTTGTACGTGTGACCATGGTTTTATCAAATTCTGATTTGTTAAGCCTTTCAAATTAATTGTTCGAACTTCTTTACTGAAATTTTAAGGAGATTATTTTAAATATCCGTAATACTACCAACACATAAGTTGTAGATTATTATTCAAGGGTTAACGTTGATCAAATTGATCAACAGACAATACATAGACACATAGATTTCCAATTCATGGAACTAGAATCAGATATATTCACTGACGTCTATAAATAGGGTTTTTTCACAAACAAAACAATTTCTTAATATTTAATAGAAAAACATTAACAATTACATTTTTAAATTTATTTAAAAATAGATTGAAAAATATATTTTTTTTTGAAAATTTAAATAATTACAATATATTTGTTAAACTTAAAAAACTTCGGTTTTGTTTCATTTCAGACTGGATTATCAAATAAGGGGCAGGTTGTGCAAAAAATGGCTACCCGTTTGTTAGTTGCTAATTTACGGATTGTCAAGTTTGGAAAATATTAAATGTTGTATACAGTAGATTAAGTAGTTTTGTTTGCAGTACTTTGTCCTAATTTCTGGTTCAGTTTATTTTAATTTAAATCTTCTAGTCATATAACAAGAGTAGAGTATTTATACACCGGGGTTCTATTTTAGCGAACCTGAGACTTTGTTTTACCCATTAAAATACCGGTTCTCTGCCATTTAAACTCTGAATTATTTACAAAAGATATAAGATTCGAAAAGTCTTTTTTTTTGTGTTTAACGTCCGACTATTGTGCACACTTGGGCATTAATGCAGACGATGGGATGATTTATAGCGTATGAAAATGCCAAGCCCTCGCCGGGAATCGAACCCCAAGTCACCCCAAGTCCTCGGGGTGAAAGCCTAGTACGCTATCCACTAGGCCACCGAGGCGGCTCTCGAAAAGTCTTATATATAACCCGTATTTAACTAGTAGTTTAAAAGGCGAAAGATTTATACGATTTGAAGGGAAACCAGAGTTGTTTTTAAAGACAGTGGACCTCGCAGAATATTCTTAATTAATTGCCTGGCCACCACTCCACGACAGCACTCTTATGCGCTCAACCATTCAACCCGTATCCGTTATATTTACAAAAAATGTTACCAGAACAACTTTAACAGAATGTTTTTGCTCTCTCTATGAAGCGTTCAGACTTATGACAGTTCTTGCCGTTCAGCTAGTATTACAGGAAATAACGAGCAACTACTCTCGTCGTCCGTAAACCAGAAGCCGCTATCTTGTGACGGAAGTAATTGGGAAAAATCTTAAACATAGGCTACGTTGTTCGGGGTTTATCTAGTGCCAGATTTTAAAACTGTCTGGTAATGCGTTTGACGAAAACTACATAACAAGCAACAAACGAATTGCTGAACGGTCGGGTTGAAATAGAGATCTCGCTTCTCTCGGTCAATGACTAGGATAAGATAGCTATATTTTTGCGATCCTTTTTAAGATATGTTTACGTAAAGACATTGTTGTAAAATAAACACAAAAGCATAGTCATAGTATGGCTCTATGAAAGAAGAAACACAGTGGAAAGAAAAATTTGAGCCTGACAAGTCAAGTTGAAAGATTATCATGTTGAAAAATGACACATTGAATCACAATTATATTTTATGCAAAATATGGCCAGGGAAATTGAATATTGAACTAATTTTTTATTTTCATTTTTTCATATAGTGAAATTGATTGTACATTTTTTGAAAATTTGCTTGATCAATTGCTGACATAACCGAATCTTTCGAATACTGTAAAACTTCATTCTTGTGTAACTTAATATTATAGAAGCTTTTGATTCGATACTAAGAAGAGGAAGCTGTCCACCGCCCTATCGTGATAAAGTATGGGGGAGGTGTTGTAGGAGGGGCAATGGGTAATTGCGCGGAGGCCTCGAGTAATCTAATTTGTATTCATTTCTTCCCCGGCAATCTTGTTGACCATCGGCTGAACGGGAACCCTCATTAGGGAAAAATGTTATATTTTTTGAAAAAAAAATTTAATTTTCTGACCCTCTTACAAGACGAGGCGATCTAGACAATCCTATTTCTAGATTTTCTTGGATTTATTTAGATCAAAAAAATATTAAAAAAAAATAATTTAAAATAAATTATACAATTTTTTTAATTAAAATAAATTAATATTTCTGAAATTCGGCTAAAAAAAATTTGGTTATAGACCTATTCAATCCTTAAGTGCAACAAAACAATAACTAGTGCGAAAGATTGCACAGACTTTCTGTTATTCAATTATTTTGCTAAAAATCTTGTTTAGAAGCTACTGAGGAAAGATAAAGAAAATCGGACAAATTTCACTAAAACAGTGAATCAAATTTTGACCATTTGATACCTTTTTTCTAGAGCTGCAAATCTAATACATAAAAATCAATTTTTGTATTTTATGCGTTGCCATACCCTTCATCAGATTACGATAAGGTTTTTTACTAAATGTTCAGGAGTCTCCCGGGAAAATTATAGGCTATAACAGAATTGCAATACTCAACCCTTTCACCCTTAAAAATCACCCTTTGTAGTGAAAAACGTGTACATACCATTTCATCTGATTGTGTATACAAAGTTTTTCAAGATCAGTAGGCTACATGCTTACTTTCAAAATTCAAGGACAAATATATCACCGTGTTGGTTCATTTCTACCAGTTCCGCACTCTGAACATAAATTTCTACACATCTACTTTGTGGATGACGATGATGCACAAGTTGATCAACGTTGCGATGCAATTCCAAGCACCGAACGCCACATAATATGATATTTATAAACGATTTTCGATCAACACAACGCATTGATAAGATTATTCAAAACTTCATTTGACAACTTACCGGCGGATCATACGCAATTCATATACGAAACGAGAAAACAGCACTCGGACAGCATGCCTACCAATGCACCTCCATGCATTGTTGCGATTGTTATAGTTGGCGAAGAACGTAATACGCGTAATATTCTTCAGCGACGAAATAATACAATTCACGTGTCGCTAAAACACACCGATCATACGATGTGCTGCAGAATTCCATAAGTTATTGGGAGAGGCAAGACGGATATCACTTCAATATTATGAAAAACTAATTATCAAAAAGAAAAGAAATATTATTTTCTTTCCTTCTTTTCTATGCGGATAGGCCAAACTAAGGACCACGCAAATATCACTTCATTTCCTTCCTCTTCCTCCATATTTCCTTCATTCCCTCAGGGTGCTTCGCCCTTCTCTCCTCTGTCCATCCTCCTCCCCTGCGCTCGTTTCTCTCCTCCAGAAGAACTTTTATATTTGAAAGTCTTTCCCTACATTGGTCTCTGTACTGACAGTCTTCATCGGTGATTCTTGGTCTCCTGAGTTTTTCTTTCATCTGCTTGATGTATCCTCCCTGATTCTTCAAGTTGAATATCTTGTCAAACATTTCTTTATTCATCCTCGTTGGATCCATTCTGACCATAAAACCTCAGCCGTCTTTTCCCGATCGCTGTTTCCAGGTTTTCTATTCCTTCATATATCTCCTTGTTTGACAGTAGCCTGTAGTTTCCCTGTACCACTCTTTGGCCATAAATCCTTCTCAGTATTCTTCTTTCAATATTCAATAGTTTTTCCAGATTTGAAAGGTATGACGTTTCCACGCCATACAGGATCACTGGTTTTACCACAGCATTATTTTATTTTCATTCTATTATTTTATTATTATTTCTTTATTTTTATAAATATAAATATTTACGCCGGGTACCAGCTAGAATTAAACAAACAACACTATGGCTACTTAGTACAAATTGGGAAATCTAAAATAACCTCTCCAAAACTATCCTATAATTCGCGCAAAAACATCGCTTTGCCAACCATCCCTTACGTAACCTGTCTACAACTGGCAGTACGTAAACGTATTGTTGACTACGCCACAAACGACAGTTCCGCTGTAAACATTCCCCCTCCACTATTCCAACAATTGTGCAAGTGGAACGTTCCTTCGTCCTATATGTTGCAGTACTACATTTCATTGCAGTAAGTCATGGTGAGCTGGTGAACATGTGCTAATTCAATTATTTTGTTTGTGCGCGGGTTGTGTTTTCAGTTTATTGCTTTTGGTGAGTTATTTTAAATATATAACTTTGCAGTTTTGCCTCAAAACAATTAAACAAATTAAAATAGGCGGCATATTTACTAGAATAACGTGACCAACGATGTCATACATTTTTTCGGTTTTATTACATAACATCGAAAAATTATTCAAAAACGTACGCCATGGGGACTTTAAAGTCTTTAGGTGGAACTAGCAGTTTTTGTATTGCAAATTTCCAATAGCATGAATAATATATAAAACAGTACATACATACCTTATTAGTATTTCTGAAAAGAATTTAAATCTACCATTGAGCTAATTATTGCAACATGCATTCTTGGCTCACTGTTCCGTCTGTGAAATTAAGGGAAGTGAGTTCAAAATCAGTTGCGCTGACCTTTACGTTTTTAATAATTAATATTTATTTGTTTAAAATTATGTATACAGCTATAAATATATTAACTACGTATCCGAAAATGTTCTGGATTTTTAAGAATTTAAAATTGTAGCCGCTTTGAAATTTACAAACATTTTCAAGCTGTTAACAAAATTGATTTTTGTGGCCACGCTTGAGTCAAATCGGACTAAAATTGTGAACGTGAGCGTACTAACACATTGTGTAAATGAAACTTGTAACGACCTCTCAAAAAGTGATATGGAGGTCTGGATCAATGCTCATTTCAAGTAGTGTGTGTGGGTTCGTGCGCGCGTTCATCAGTTTCAAAATGGCAGCCATTTCAAATCTTGAAAAATTCATAGATTTTTGCCTTAAATACTTTTAGAAATCTTATTCCAGCACCAAAATCAGCGTTACAACTACATACATATACAGTTTGACTGAGTGCCCTTTCACTGGGTTAATTTTCACATTTTCAGTGTAATTTGAAAGTTTATGAAGTTTTATGAAGATTTTAAAACTGATTTTGAAAGCACAATTAATTTGTTTTCAAACTTTATTACTGCAACTAGTTCTAAGAACTAACAGCAGCATGTATGTAACAACATGATTGGACAAAATATGGTAATGTAAAAACACTTTAAAATAATGTCTTTAAAACCCATCGGCACTCCAATTAGGCTATACCATGATGCAAGCTCAAAAGGTTTGGTCTTCTATGTAATTCATCGCTATCGAGCAGTTTACACGCCTCCTCATTAACGTGAATTTTTAGCCGTCTCTCGCATAGCTTTGAGCACATTTTTTACCTTTTTCTGCAACAGTGGTCACTCTTAAGTTCCTATTCAGATTGTGATTACGAACATAACGTGGCGCAGCTAGTGTACATTATAGCTTAAATATCAAGCTTTTATTTTGGAAACGTTGAATAATTTGTCTGTTAGCATTTCCAGTACATCCACATAATGTATGCTAAATGTCCATCTGGGTTTCAGCAATTGCTTGTAAAACTTTATCTCGTTGTGCAGGAATAACTCGGACTTTCTGCCCAACAGCCAATATATCTCTCTTAACCTGATGTTCTGTTCTTCGTTTTTCCTTTTGATATGCTCTTTCCAACGAAGTCTAGCATCTAGAGCCATGCACAGATATTTTGCTGTGTTAGCGTGTGAGATCAAAGATCTGTTGATGATGATATGTATATGACCATGCATCTGTTTGTTAGTAAAATTAACGTGAATTGTTTTAGATTCGTTAAGTTTTATGCAACATGTTTGGACCCAACTGTTTATTGGATTTACTGCTTTTTGAAGTTTTCCAATTGACTGTTCAACTTTATCTCCTACAGACAGATCGGAATTTCAAATAAAAAAAATGCTTTTTAAAAATTCGCTTCCATCACGTCATATAGACAGCGTCTGTTATTTTAGAATGACGTATTAATTACTGAGCAGTAATCTGCGGTTTCTTGAAAGCAATGTCTGTAAGCAAGTATAGGGTACATTAATATTTACATAGTAGCCTATACACTGCAGCCAACCTACGTTATGCATAATTAGTAATTAGTGTATTACAAACAAAATACATTAGCGGGATTCGTATTTCACAGTTTGTATACGACGCCGTCCTCAGTGTATTGTATATTGCCGAGGTGTTCTAATGCACAAATTGGCGTAGGAGTACACGACGATCCTGAAGCGTGGAAATTTTAGTGTGACTGTATTTTATAATAAAATTATTTTCTTAAAAAGTAGTTCTATTTATGGTTTTTACTTAATAGGAATATTTTTGTCTATAGCGACCTCTAGCGCCTTAACGATAAGTCGTAAAAAACTGAAGTTGCTTAAGCGCTCAAAAAAACTATGGCTTTTGTTATAACCACGAAAATGAACATAATTTTTTAAAATATATTTATTAAAGTTTTGTTTGTACACTAAATTATTGTAGCAAAATTTGAAAAAAATAAGATAGAGAAGTAGGCATAAATTAAATTTCGATAAGCAATATACACTCTATAATTCTCAGTCTATTGGGTGTATGAAATAGCGCATCTCGAAGTAACAAGTTCAATATCACTTTAAACATTAACACAGATCCATCGTCCACATTTGCCTATAATAAAATATAATTTACGCAAAAATTAATTACCGTTAGGATTTATAAACCAACAAAATTATCCGTTATAATGTCAACATATCAGTGAAACAAAAAAACTGCTGTAAATATTGAAGCGAATTAATTCTTGTTTTTATAAAGATTATGAAAAATGTAATCCTTCAATCAGTTTTCACGCAGGATCCGCAGTGTTCTAAAATAAAACGTTAAAGTAACAGCTGTCTGGAAATATGTTTTAACGCGACTACCCTTGAATATTGAAAACACAGTAATCCTAAAAAAACACCTGAAAATCGACGATGAAAAACGTAAAATTACGTGTAAAAACGTTTTATTTTTTAACATTTTTCGAACAAAATTTTTAAGAGATTTAAAATTTATCGTGTGTGTGTGTGTGTGTGTGTGTGTGTGTGTGTGTGTGTGTGTGTGTGTGTGTTATTTTTATTATTTTGGGATATGTTTTCATAGTTTAGAACACCACAGCACATGCAAGCGTTTATTATTTTGGCTTGTGTTTATAAAAGCTAAATGGGAGTTTTAGTTGACCACTTGAACGTTTTTTACTCTTTTCATTAAACTTTTAATGCGTAGTGTTTAATTAACATTTCCGTTTCGCGCCTAGCTTTATGTTAATTGCGTAATATTTTTTCGTTTAATTTCCTAGTTCCTAATTATTATTAATTAATTCATTTCGTATTCTTTTTATACGACCAATAATTATTATTTAAAATATGCGTTATTTGTTTTGTTTGTAATTTTTAATTAATGAATTAATTACGTTTTCTTTATAAAGTTTTATTTTATCGCTTTCGAATTTCCGTAGCTTCTGGTGCATACCACGTGATGCTAATTTAGAGTATTTTATGCGTTGACTGTAGTTTTTTACTAACTTTTCTCTGACATCTTCAATCGCTTTTCCACTTTTTATTTTTATTATAGTTTGTCGTACGTACAAATAACACTCAGATATCTAACGACCAAAATATGCATCTGACCTGTACAACGTTGGAGGCTAATTAAATTGATCGATTTATGCGGCATTCTTCATTGTATGATGGGATTATCTCTGGACAATTTACTAAGACGTGGTCAAAACGTTAACAAAATTGGCGCTGACTTGCTAGAAGCGATTTTCTGAAAAGTATTTCTCTTTATATAATTATTTTTGAAACTCTAATTTCACTATTAAAAATCTGCACATACTAGTATTTTAAATTTTCAAATTATATTAAAAATTCACAAAACGAATAATGACCGCCTACAAAGCAAGTTTTAATTTCAACGGATTTTGAAAATTCAAAATGTTAATTTGTGCAGTTCTTAATGTTGATTACGAAGGTGAAATCGGATTTTCAAAAACGTTTAGAAAAAATAAGTTAATCTTTTATGAAAATAAATCTATACGAATTTTTAAAGACAAATTTTAAATGAGCCGGCTTTAGGGATCTCTCTGTCGTTGGCCGGGTCTGCTATCAGTACATGGTATAACAAGCAACACCAGACATGATGGGATTACCTTTATGGGCATTGTCATAGCAAGTGCCTCTTTAGAAAAATTTCCTCATGGATATCTTAAAAAGGAAGCAGACATCTTGGGCAGAGCACAAGTCAGGAAAATCGTGGGGCTTATTACAAGGCACAGGGTGAACACGAACAGGATAGGTATGTACCACGGAGAAACCGTGTGTAAATTATGTTGGAAAGAGGAGGTAACTGCAAGACACCTACTTCATGATTGTTAGGTTCTTGCTACCGTGAAGCTAAAGGGTCTTGATTTCCCAGGACCTCAGGAACTTCAAGCTGGTGAATAGATTGTTGGAATTAATTAAAGACACCAATCTGCTGAACTATTACTTAATAGGTTTAGTTGCACAATAGGTCTGTTAATCGCAGTACCTGAGGGCTATATAATCCCTTCCTCTAGTTTATAATATAATCTGAAATTCTTTTTTCCTCTAGGAATGTTGTAATTTTGTACAGTACATATCTCTGTCTTTCCTAGCTTCAAACACTTTACATGTTTTGACGCGTTTCGGAATATATCAGTTAAAAACATTTTTTTACTGTACTACAAAAGAAACGTATCTAATTTAGTGCGATATACATTTATTGTACCCTCATACAAGATCGGTTTCCAATTTGTAACCCTTTCTAAAAGAGCTACTTTGCTAAACACGATAGTTTTAAAGTTTCTTCACTGCGTATCGGAGAAAGTCTGTGCACGTCGGTTCCGAGGGGCCAACGAACTCTGCACAGTTTGCTCTTGTTTTACAGCGCGCATGATAAAGCACTCTAATAAAATGTTTATCTTTTAACGAGTGTAATAGTTTCAACTTTGTGTGTTTACATGTTCTTTCGGTCTGCAACTGGAATACATTAAAAGTTGAATACATCCCCAATTTATTACCACCCTCAGATATACATCATGGCGCCAAGGGCTTTCATGTTTGCGCGTGAATTTCTGAAAGTCGGGGCATCAGAATTCAAAGAAACTCGAAACACTGATGAACTTGAAAAACACAATTCGAGACTAAATAAAGAAGACGTAAAAAAATCGTACATTTTTAACTATCGCATGGTGAACTTTTTTCTTTCAGTTGAGTTACAAATCGTCAAATATCTTCAAAAGATAAAAGTATTTTTTACAAAATTTGTCTTACTTTATAATTTTGTCGACATTTTTTAAGAAGAATTTTTTGTGTACTGGATATATCTCAGGTAACTGATTTCAAATATTAAATCAAAAATTGATAGTTAGCAAGTAATTTGAAGAAAAAGACAAACAATCGTATTTACTGACAAAACTTTCGTTACAATAATTTTTAACAATTCTCATTGCGTGAGAACGGAAGATATTTCGGCACAAAGAACTGACTAACTTTCCACATTTCCAGCTGATTAAATTACACCTAACTTCTCGCTGTATGCAATGCACTTGTGCCAATAACAAAACCTAAACGCCCCAAGTTGTCTGCAACAGTAGCCTTACTTTGTTCTGTTATGTTGGCAGCACTTCTGTTCTTGACGTTACGCAGAGAGCTATTCGTCTGGAAATTAATACTCGGCAGCACTGGTGGAGGTTGTTTCCAATTGAAAATAAAACGCCAAGCAACTGACAATTGCATTTGAGGTTTAATTCCCCGGGTGTAGGGTTCGAACTATTCACAAACAAGTGTTGGGTAGGTTTAATGTTTGAAAGTTTGAACCCCTTTATCGTACGATTATTTTGCAATATCGCTTTTCAGTATAAATAAGTCTTTATCGCGGAGGGGTCAATACAGTAACCCGATAATTGTGAAACTTTATAAATGTTCAAATCCAAACCTTAATATCACTGTTCAAACATATTTAAAAACAGAGGAGCTGGTTAAAAACGGGATTAATCTTTCAAATGTGATCTAAAATTGGGTGAAAATCCAATTTTTATGGTGACCGATTTTATGTTCAACAAATTCTATAAAGGATTCACGTGTGCAATAATTGTTGACTACTATTAAGGTGTAATGCTTCCTCGTAATTTATTTTCGACTTAAACTGATAACAATGGTATAATTACCAGAGAATTAATGTTTAATGTAATTACCGTTAGGTAAATGTAAATTTAATGTTCTGTAAAAAATGATTTTTTTGCTAGAAAAACTGTCTCGTGTGATATAACTTGAATAGTAAAAAATATTTTTAATTGTAATTAAAATGAAAATTTAAAACTAAGACGCTGTTAACTATCTTAATAAGTGGTTTGTTTAAAGTGGTTCATTATTATATACATATTCATAAAAGTAATGAAAGTGTGTGCTAAAGTGCATGTGCGTGTGAGTATGAACGCGTGCGCGCACATGTGTATATGTGTGTGTACATGCGTGAGTACGTGTTTTGTGTGTTTTTGTATGTGCGCATGTGTACGTGCCTGTGTGTATATGCGCGCGCGTGATTGTGCGTGCGTATGCGTGTGCATACGTGCGTGCGTATGTGTGTGTGTGATCGCGTGCGCGTGTGTTTGCATATGCTTATATGTGTGTGTGTGTGTGTGTGTGTGTGTGTGTGTGTGTGTGTGCGCGCGCGCGCGCGTGTGTGACTACTATTTTTGCCGTAGGTGCATGACAACACCTCCAAGCCGGATTTTATAATTTCTAACTAGATTTTTTTATATTAATGAACTTATTTATATACACCGGTCGATATGTGTTTTTAACTTAAAACGCCCTAAAAAATTGTATTGGGTGGGTCGAGTATGTATTATACTGGAATAATTTGTAATTTAAATACTTATAATTGGACTTACAAAAAAGTATTACATGTGAAATAATCGTTTCACTGGCAGGCTTATATTCATCTAACAAATACTACTAAGCTTATATGAATATTTAAGTGTTATCCGTGGGGTCGCGAATTAGTATTTTACTCCTTCATAAAAAATTGCTTGGTCCGTTTAAAATAGATTAAAGTAAAATGAAGTAGAAAAATTCCTTATAATATATTTAAATGCAAAAAAATGTTGCTTGATTGAATAATCAATGAAAGGACAATAATCAATGTTGTCCTTTCAAATGAAAAGACAATAATACGCGCTGAATTGAAACGGTGCTCACTTAAAAACGTATAACTCGCGAACTTTAAGAGGCGACCTAGTGATAGGATCTGTGCACTATACGTTCACTTGTATCATGTAAAGGAAAATCAAATGAGTTTCCTTTGTGTTCCGCCTCCTTGCGATATCAACACACTGAATGTATGCAATATCAACCTGAACATGACAGACCAGATTGGAAAATCAGAATATAAACTATTTAATAGTTAATTAATTTGTTCCATTCAACGTATCAACTGTCGTATAGTAGAATTTATACTTAATTAATTTATATAAAACTATAAGCTGTATGCTTGGTAGACGTGCAAAATCTAACCGAAATTTCCATGTTATGTCCGTTTTCAAGTCATCTGAGAAGGCAAATAAAGTTTTTACTTCGAGTCTGCCCATTAGGTTGCTTGTCTGCATACATCACTGAAAACTAAATGCATTTTGGCATTTAGATGTAGTGTCTCAACTTTGCGCTGTATTTCGTATATTTAAGACAATTTTTTTTATTGGCTAAATTCGCAATATCGTAAGATATTTTTTTAAATGTTTCAAATATTTTTTTATTTTAATTCTTTTCTTAATAACGGTTTTTCATTAAATGTAGCTTTTAAAGATAAAAAACCCACAAAAACGCCTGGTTGTTCATTTGAGCTACTCATAGATAATAGGAGCTGTGGGAAAAATTAGCTGATAATTTCATTTGAGATAACGCAGTACTCTCATACAGGCCGCTGTACCGCTAACGAGATAGGAGCGAATTTCCACATTATAATTATAATTTCACCGTCGTAATAAGCATTAAAATATGCATTTAATAGAATTATAGCTTTCAAATTATATTGAAAATAATGAAAATCTACGAAAATGAACCCTGACCGCCGTCAAATTTCTGCTGACGTTGTAAATTCAAAATGCTTAATTTATTCACGGATGGTGAAAACGGATTAAAAAAATTTAAGACAAAAAAGTTATGACTATTTAATGATTTGAAATGACCGCCATTTAAAAAAAAATTAACGAAAGTTGCCGGTTAACTGAAATTGTAATCGCTTTTCGAGCCACGTTTGAATCAAATTAACGGAAATTGCGGACACGCGCGCGCACACACACACGCACTCACACACACACACGCGCGCACACACACACACTCTCTACACACACACACGCACACACACACACACACACACACACACACACACACACATATATATATATATATATATATATATATATATATATATATATATATATATATACACTATATTTTTACAGCGATCAGGGTTCATTTTTTTATTTTCAATGTAATTTGAAAGTTTAAAATGCTGATATGCACCGATTTTAATACTGATTATAATTGTGAAATTAGATTTTTAAAAGGTAAAAATTTTTAACAGATTAAGATAATGAAAAATAGTTTTGAAAATTCGCTTCCGTCACGTCAGCAACACAGCTGTGAGCCGCGATTATCGCAGAATTAAAAAGAACTAAATTATTTGTAAAGTCATTGTGTTGCAAACATTCTTGTAAATATTTCACAGTTTTGACATGGGATTAATGGAAGACGCCGTGACAAACGAAAGGGAAACGTTTCGGATGAGATATGGCCGAATTAAAGGGCTTATCCCAGCGAACAGTTTGACGGAAAGGCTTAGCGGTCGCACCAAACAAGATTAAATAGCATCTGTCCGTCAGTAAAGCTATTAACTAATGTTTAACCACTTAGTGTGGCGTTTGTCTGTACCGTAGGCATTACGTTACAGTTACAACAAATCCGTTAGTTTTTAACTTGGCTCGAGTAATTAAACGTTGGATTAAAGTTGGAGTTGTGCGTCAGTTTTGTGTGTAAATTTCATTGGTAGTTGTAAGACAAACTTCAAGGTTAGGGTCATAATTAATATTAAGCCTAGTACAAAAAGTATCCAAAGGTTTTCTACCATTCTTTTAGCTTATTTACTAGCGAATGTCTGTTGGGAAAAAACTAATTATTGAAGATCATAATGGTTAGATCCAGACCTGGGACCTTGAGATTATTGAGATGAGAACCGATCCGATCTGTACGTGGTTTAAAAAGTATGTTTGTTTGTGTGTGTTTGTGTGTGTGTGTGTGTGTGTGTGTGTGTGTGTGTTGTGTGTGTGTTTGTGTGTGTGTGTGTGTGTGTGTGTGTGTGTGTGTGTGTGTGTGTGTGTGTGTGTGTGTGTGTGTGTGTGTGTGTGTGTGTGTGTTTAACACGGTCATATTCACAATTTCGGTCCTATTTGATTAAAACGTGGCACAAAAATCCTCTGTGGTAATAGGTTGGACATATTTGTGAACAAGCAACGTTCTTTCAACAGTTTCGAAATGGCAACCATTTCAAATTTAAAAAATGCGTAACTTTTTTTGTCATAAATACTGTTGATTATTCTTTTTCACTATTGTAATCAGCATTAAAAACTGCCTAAATTAGCATTTCCGAATCCGTTGAAATTAAGGAATTTAATTTGACGGCGTTCTGGGTCCTTCTTCGTATTTTCAGAGTAATTTAAAAGATTAAAATGTTATTGACGATTTAATGTTTTTACCCGCCTTTAAGAACTTACTTACATCTTAATAAGATATTATTACCATTTTTCATCAGAAAAAACAGCCATTTTTAAATTAACTAATTTTTTTCTAACAATTTTTATTGCATTTTATTTTATTTAGTTACAACAAATACAAAAATATGGAAAAAAATCAGTAAAAGAAACAATTGTTTAAGGTTAAACAGATATTTTTTTAATATTTTCAAAAGAGAAATATTGGCATTTCTGATTTTCCGACTGTCAAGTTTTCCACTTTATGTAAGACAGTAATAGACAAACAGACGGATGCTGTACAACCGATGCTAAGCTGAACATGCATTATTGAACAATTTGCTTTCCAGAGAACTTGCTCGTTCCCCCCCCCCCAAACGTGCCAACTAATATTTGTATTTGGCGGTTGCAGTTTATCAAGTAAAATTCGAAATTGCAGTTCAGGCAATCTGTTATATACAGGGTGTAGAATAGCAAATATAAGTGTTCAAAAATGTATAAAATATGTTTTTTTACATTTCATATATATTCATACATTTCATTTTTTACCGAATTCCGTTGACAAAATGAGTTATTGGAGTCATGGTAAGATCCATAATCGGGACCTTAAAATCTCCACCAATCATGGCATCTAGATCACTTATGAGGGTCGATTTGTGTTTGTGTGTGTGTGTGTGTGTGTGTGTGTGTGTGTGTGTGTGTGTGTGTGTGTGTGAGAGAGAGAGAGAGAGAGAGAGAGAGTGTTTCTTGTGTGCGTTTGTATGGCTCAATTAAAATTCTCAACAAATCTATATTAAAAAATATGTGTGTGTATATGTTTTTGTTTGTGTTTGTGTGTGTGTATGTATGTGAGAGAGAGCGTGTGTTTCTTGTGTAAGTGTGTGTGTGTGTGTGTGTGTGTGTGTGTGTGAGAGAGAGAGAGAGAGAGAGAGAGAGAGAGAGAGAGAGAGAGAGAGAGTGTTAGCAAATTTAAGTTACAGTAAACATATTTTGACAAATTCGGTTGTGTGAATCATTGAAATGGGTTCAAAATTTTAGTTTTTTGTTCTCTTTGTGATAAAGCAATTCTCTTTGAATGACACCATCGTTACCCAGTCAACCGTTGCAAAATAGTGCTCATTTATTTTACAAACTAAAAAAATAATAACTTTTTTATCGAATCCTACTTTTTTAAATTCTAATTTTAATTTTAAAATTTTAGACTATAATTTCTTTTTAATGTAAGTCTTCCCAAGGGACCTCTGTTTGTCTCCTACTGTGTTCCGTTTCGTCAGCTAAGTAGCTTATAATTCACCCCCTACAGATAAACCCCATGACGTATTCCATTGCCACTGACCACTCACAGAATTGTGTTAATTTAAATATAAAATACTAACAGACATTTAAACACTTATTAAGGTTGAGCAAACAATTAAAAAAAATAAGATTTTGTTTTAATTATGATGGTTATTATTATGAAACGGTATTTCCTTTACGTCATTTTATTTAATGTTGTTAGTTTTGGGAACAATATATTTCATCAATAGAACCGAACTGAAAGTAATATTTTCCGGTGCACGATCGTCTTTTACTTGCAGTAAGTTTCGGAAGGGCACTTCAGTTACACGAACTGCAGTCAGTACGAGTTATACACATTACTGTAAAGTAACTCAATAAGGAAATAACAGTTATATTTTCAATCAGTTACTTGACTAGGCCTAACATTTTCATCTTTGCACCACTCATGAAATTTTTGGAAATTCATCTTCGTATATATTTCTGATAATAACTTCCCCGTTTTTTTGCAGCTTTGTTTCGTAACTTATCTGACATAGTGTATTACAAACATTTTTAATACCCATTTTGAAACAAGTAAATACATTTTTTTTTGTGTTTAACGGCCGACTATTGTGCACACTTGGGCTAATGCAGGTGATGGGATGATTTATAGCATATGAAAATGCCAAGCCCTGGCCGGCAATCGAACCCGGGTATTCGGGGTGAAAGCCTAGTACGCTATCACCTAGGCCACCGAGGCGGCAACAACACAACAAGTAAATACAAAGTTAGTAAAACTGTTTGTTTGTAAATTACAATCAATAATAAAATAAGACCAGTTATTTATTAGTGCATTGGATAGAAACACCAGTGCTGCTGGTGGACAAACATGCAACTAAACGAAAGCACGGAAGTCAATTAATTAAATAAGAGATTTGGAAACGGCAGCAACGATTCAAAGCAAGTGTTCTCGGTGAACTTATCGGTGTATGATGAAAATAGCTTTCCATCTCGCCAAAGACACTCTCGGACGCCATAATTAATTACAATTATTGCAGACTGATACAGTCTGTTAATATTTACAAAATACATAGTTAGATTGAACTCGGTACCTTCAGATAGGTTAATTAAAAATCATCTCTCTCTCTCTCTCTCTCTCTCTCTCTCTCTCTCTCTCTCTCGCAACAAATTCAATGTTTCCGTCACTGTAAAAACAAATTACTATAGCATATGAAAATGCCAAGACCTGGCCGGCAATCGAACCCGGGTATTCGGGGTGAAAGCCTAGTACGCTATCACCTAGGCCACCGAGGCGGCAACAACACAACAAGTAAATACAAAGTTAGTAAAACTGTTTGTTTGTAAATTACAATCAATAATAAAATAAGACCAGCTATTTATTAGTGCATTGGACAGAAACACCAGTGCTGCTGGTGGACAAACATGCAACTAAACGAGAGCACGGAAGTCAATTAATTAAATAAGAGATTTGGAAACGGCAGCAACGATTCAAAGCAAGTGTTCTCGGTGCACTTATCGGTGTATGATGAAAATACCTTTCCATCTCGCCAAAGACACTCTCGGACGCCATAATTAATTACAATTATTGCAGACTGATACAGTCTGTTAATATTTACAAAATACGTAGTTAGATTGAACTCGGTACCTTCAGATAGGTTAATTAAAAATCATCGTCTCTCTCTCTCTCTCTCTCTCTCTCTCTCTCTCGCAACAAATTCAATGTTTCCGTCACTGTAAAAACAAATTACTTAAAGTAAGTGACTTTAATGGCTTTCATTTTGTGTTGTGTTCCGTGCTCATTTAATCATTTTAAGATGCCTTGGAAAAAGGAAAAGACGCTTGCCGACTAATCTACTTAAAACCGATCCTTCAGAAAGCGAGAGATGTTGAAATGAAGGCTTGTTTAGTTTATAGACTTCGCTAATAGCTCGCTGTTTGTTTAACTCATCAAGTTCGACCCTCCGTCATGTTTCACTTTCTTGAGATCGTGGCACTCTTGACGTGTGGATCGAAACGTTCTGCCGATAGAAAGGCGGCGGAGTTATTCCAGTGTCTGCTATTTTAGGGCAGTTTGGAGTTTGTGGGGCACATTGCTCTTTTAGCGTAGTCTCCTACACGGATAGACTATCATCGAACTGCAAATTGTACTTACTGTAGGTTAGCTGTTTCGCTATAGGTGCTTCTAAAAAACTACAGTACAACAGAAAAACAGCATAGTAGCACAATGGCACAGCAGCACAACGGCATAACAGAACAACAACATAACAGCACAAATGCACGACAGAAGAACTGAATAACAATAAAATGGTACAACAAAACAACAGCATAACAGAACAACGGCACAACAGAACAACAGCATAACACAATGTTACAACAGAACTACAGTATAACAGCACAACGGCATAACAGAACAATAGCTTAACATCACAACTGCACACAGAACAACATCATAACAGCGCAACTGCGCATCAGAACAACAGCATAACAATACAACGGTACAACAAAACAACAGCACAAAGGCACAACAGATAACAGCATAACATAACGGTACAACAGAACAACAGCATAACAGAGCCGCCTCGGTGGCCTAGTTGATAGCGTACTGGGCTTTCACCCCGAGGACCCGGGTTCGATTCCCGGCCAGACTTGACATTTTCATACGCTATAAATCATCCCATCGTCTGCATTAGCCCAAGTGTGCACAACAGTCGGACGTTAAAAAAAAACAAAAAAGAGCATAACAGCACAACGGCACAACAAAACAACACCATAACCACAACGGCACAACAGAACAACATCATAACAGCACTACAACACAACTACAAAACAGTACAATAGCACAGCATTACAGCAGCACAACATCATAGTGGCACACTATCACAACAGAACTACAGCACAATTACAAAACAGTACAACATAACTGCACAACAGAACAACAGAGCACAACGGCACAATATAACAACAGCATAACAGCACAACGGAAAAAGAACTGCAGCACAATAGCACATCACAACGTCAAATCAAAACAGCACTACAGTACAACTAGAAAACAGCATAACAGAACAACGACACAAAACTAAAGTTAAGATTTTGCAAGCGTAGGCCTACTAACATTAAGAAAAATGAATTATTACTGTCATCGTTTTGTTTCATATATTCAAAAGAAAAAAATACAATTGTTTCATCACCTTTATTCGTTTACGCATTTCGGAGAATTTCATTTTAACGTCTTCATAAACAATGTAAAATGGTCATCCTAAAAGCGTTCCGCCATTTATGACAGCAAATGTCATAATGCCATCCTCACTTTGTCTGCTAAATAATTTCAACACAGTACCTATACTCAGCACAGGTACTCAGCATCACTGGTCGGTTGGTCTGTACTGTTAAAATTTAAGATCAACGAATTGAAAGTTTTAAATTTAAACAAGCAAATGGACGTTGTGTTTGATAAGCTTCTCGCCTCCTTTCTTCTAACTGTCCTTGAAGGTATAAACTATTTTTTTTATCAACGTTTATCTTTTTTTTTGTTTTTTCCATTATTTATTTATTCTTAATTTTGGTATTAAATTTTTATCGGTTTCATTAATGATATTTTCTCCAGTCATTTTTAATTTAAATATCTAAATATTTTCCAGTATGTTTTATTTTTTTTATTTTTGTTGCAACCACAAAATTTTCTGGAAGAATATGAGATGTTATTTAAATCGTGTTTCCACTTTTAATTTACAATTTACATTTGAATTCTTTCTTTCTTCAATATTCCGGTATAATCTATTTCTGATATTTTCGCTACCTAATGTGCGTTACTAATGTTCATTCTTCACTTTACGCTATATATTATTCTTTAAAAACTGTTGACGCAGTTTACCTGCTCGTGCAACCTTGCTGTGGTAAAAGTTGTACTAATCACGCAGAAAACATTGATGTAAAAATCATAAAATCGGCATTGGAAAAGCCAAGTTGAAGACCAATAAATAACGAAATAATGGTCTTATTACCAGTATGTAACCTGCTTCAATTTACGTTTGTTATGCTAAACTAAATTCCATTGCAGTAGCGTTGAAGTCAATGTTTTTGGAAAAGGATCACGACCGTTTAGCTAAAATGCGTCAACTGTAATTTTTCATTTAGCCCGTTGAGCTCTTTTCGCCCTTTAAGTGAACAAATATTCTCATTTTCTACTATGGTTTTATAGTATAAAACCTACGGCAGTCGAAGAGGCGGAAAACAGATTGGTGACCAACGTGGTGTTGTATTTTAAAATTGAATTACAAACGCGTCAATATAAGTGAAGAGATCATATCAGGACTGCCACCACCAATTATTTTAAAAATTACATTAAATTAATTTTTTTAAATTCAGAATGTACGCGATCTAAGCGAACTATTGAATCGCGCTGAGTAAGGAAGTATGTCAAGTTGTTAGCATAATATATTTTTAAGCATAATGCAATCCACCACACTTACATGATATTATATCCTACTTCTACAAGTTTAGTACCAACGAAACGAAACAGTTATTAAAAAGTTATTTTCTACTTTCAGAATAAGAACGTAAAAACGGTTTGCGTAACGCGCAAAGTTGTTAATTAGTTGACAAATTACAAATAATTGATTGACTAAAGTAATTATCTACAGTGAATGTAATTGGGCATTTCTAAAACTGAAAACAATGGACGCCGAACGAAGCATGATAATGGCTGTCAATTCCCCGGTTGTTTCTGTAATTAAAAACACTTTTGTTATTAAATTGTTCAAATTGTTATTAAATTTAACAATTATTTAACAACACGATCGAAAAGATACCAACTTAAAGACAGTATAATTAATTTTAGTTGTTGAGTGTTGTAATGACGTAGCTAAAATGAACTTTTACAAAGACATTTTCTGTTGTTTCAATGTTATTAGAAGTAGTTTATTAATATCAAACATATAATAAATCAACATATTAATTACCTGTAGGCATATTAATTAATTTTATACAATAGGCTTGGTTTTATTTAGAGTTGATATTTACTGCATTAGTTGTGGATGTGAGTGCTTAATTCGAACATAAAAAAATGTACACTACAGTTACAGATTAATATTTTTTTCACAATGATTTTTACCCACGGAACTTGCAAAGATCTTCAAATTACCAACCAATAATTTTATTATTTACATGTAGCCTAGTACATAGAAACTATTGTGCTTAAAACAAAAATAGTTTTTCATTCCTTGAATTCAATAATATTGTTTAACCTTTCAATCCTTATAATTATATTGTGAATTAAAATCGTATGAAATTTTGCTAGCAAGTGAGTTAAAAAGTCGTAGTCATTTTTTTCCAAAAAAAACTTATTTTTTGTAAAATAGCTCTTAAAAACCAAAACAAAACACAATGTGTTTTACTCTGTTTTTACTTTTTTTTTAAATTGGAAAATTTGTTTCGGGACTTCTGGCAAAAATTGTCCATATTTACCGAAATCGTTTCATCTGATTATCAGTGTAGCAAATTTGAAATAAACGAATTTTACGTTTTAAAAACTCTGAACCCTATGAGCCATATTGACTCTATTTCCCGTAAAACTAATTTGTTAATTAATCGTTATTTAACGATATAGATTTGTTAAGATAAAATTATGTTTGTTAGGCTATCTCATTTTAAAGCTAGTATACGTGAAAATATGCTCTGCTTTTTAATATATATATATATATATATATATATATATATATACTGTTATAAATATACAGAAAGATACCATTTGTACGTAGGAGAAATTGTCTGATCATTTTCATACAGTTATATTCTCGAAAACCAGTCACCAATAAAATTCCTGTAAAATTAAGGGTCACTTGAAATTATATATTTTGGAATCATAAACCAACAGTTAGTTTCCATTTGTCGATAAATCATTTCCTTTCTAAAGAACTTCATATATGTTCTTTGTCAAATATCGATTATACGAATGAGTACTTTATTGATAACTATAAATTTTGTAGAACTTTAAATCTGCTGTAGCTCACAATAGACGAAGAATAAGTTACAAACAGTATAGTTGTCAGTGGTACAGTATTTGAAAGGAAAAGACAGAATTGAACATTCGTCACACTGAACAAATGTAGTAGCATTTGCAGGAATAACAGTGCAACCTATACTGAGCTTTGTGTCGGTGGAATAACACGTCTTGCAATACACAACTTGCAACGTCTTGTATGGCGTCAGTGAAAAAACTGAATCTTTTATTGCAATGAACTTTTTGAAGATTTATTACAGAAATATTTAACGTTTTTACCTTTGTTAATGAAAATGTATACGATTTGCAGACATACTGTTGTGTCAATATTTGCTATTTGCAGACGGAGTTACGTTTTGAAGGAAACGTCTTTAGGCAGGCACTTTTCTGGGGCTTATTTCCCCCCCCCCGAATCGGCTCTAATGATTTTTTTAAATTTTGGCATGGATAATCCAAAATTTCTTCAATACGGATTTCTGAATTTCTTCAATACGAGAAATTCAGTGGTCGAGCTTTTATTTCCGAAAAAAATCATTTTCCCGCTTTTTGGTGAAATTACTATTTGCCATTCGTAATTCCGCCTATTCGTAATTACTCTCAAAACAGCTCGAGAATTTTCTTGCATCTTCGACACTGAGGATTTTCCAGCAAGAGAAATTTATCATATCAAGTTCTTATTTTCGATATAATTAATTAAATGATATTATTTTCGATACAAAATAATTAAATATCCTAATTAATATTAAGCTTAATATTAAGTTTTTCCAAGCTTGATTGGTCTATTTTCTGAAACGGCGCGAGAGATTTAACATTTTGACATTGGGAGTTTTTCAATAAGAGAAAGTTATTGGTCGAATGTTATTTTCGATAAAATTAAGGTTTTCTTTAGTCTTAATTTTGAGAAAACTAAATTTCCTGCTTTTCCGAGCTTTATTGGCCTATTTGTGTTTCTTTTTTGAAATGTCACCAGAGATTCTTTTAATACTTCGAAATTAAAGAGTTTTTCAATACGAGAAACGTATGGTCGAGTTCTTATTTTCGAATAAATTAAAGTTTTTTTATAGTTAGAGTCTTAATTTCGAGAAAACTAATTTTCCAGCTTTTCCAATTTACAGCTTTTCAAGCAACTACAAAAACTATGTCCTCTTAAATTCAAGAGCCTTTGAATATATTATGGTAAGAATGATGGGTTTTCTAATACGAGAATATCATTGGTCGAATTATAATTTTGAAGAAAATGGTTTTTTTTTCATTTTTACGAACCCGAGCGAAGCACATTATTCCGCTAATATAGTTATTAAATACCCAAACAAAACCTACATAAAGCAGTTATCAAAAACATCTTCTTCAGGAGCTTCATTAGTACATTTTCTTATTTTGAGCCGTAGTTGCTGCCGTTGCCGTTACCGTTAACACTGATCCCACGTCCTCATTGTCTAACTGGCATAAATATGGACGTTAAGCATAAAAAAGAAGAACAACTAAATGAGGATGTAGGACTGTACATCATGTTTTTGAACCATTTATTTATAATCAACTGGCGTGAGAACAGTTCAGTTCATAAGAGCCTATTTTTTGAAAGAAAGCAATATTTTGTATTGACTTTTTGCTTACTTATTACAATTTTTTTTAAAGCATTAACATATTTCGGTTTAGACATATATCCGCTCATATCGATGGTAAATTGCAGTTCAGTTATTTAACCGTAAGCATCAGTTTTGGCGTTTTGACAGGAAATGTGTGTTATTGGAACACTTCCGTGTAACATACGAAGTAAAGTCTGCGTTTTGTCCTTGAAAATCCTGTTCTCAAACGCGTGTACTCCATGACTAAGTGTGTGGGATGGGACCTGGCGTCAGGCAGTGAAATTGGAACACCATTGCACTCCAGTTGTGTAGACTGCAGGCAATATTTAAATGTCACTTTTACTTGCTTGCTTCTTTGTAAAAATCGCTTTCAGTTGTCCCAAGGAAAAAAAACACAGAAAATATACTGACATTAATCTACTCTAGAGGTTTTGATCAAACTGAGCTCTTACTTTTAATAATTGTCGCTCCATCAAAATACCAACATTGATTTTTCATACATCATTTATCGTATAGTGAATTATAAAAATTTCAAAAACTTCAATACTCCGAAACCCTTGTAACACGTCACAAACTGGCTGCTTAAACATGGCGGGGCAATATTTTGACAGATTTCAGTGAAAGTCAAACAAGACCGGATCGTTGATCCGAGGCCGAGATGAGCCAGACGCTGGGCCAAACATTTTATCTAGTGACAGAAAGTGCCGTTACTGGAGTGGATGGGAGGATTTGATAACTTAATTCCGACGTTTCTTTATGGAGTCGCAGCCAGTGTCAATGTTTGGCCACGTGTTGGTGGAGATAGTAAACTCGGCAAGAGTGACAGACTAAAGTTATACGCGATAAGAGTGTGCTGAAACCACATATCAAGGAGCCGTACGCATAATAATTGAAATAACTATTCGTAGTGTACATTTCGTCAGTATTTTTATATTTTAAAACCGATAACTGTTTTCAATTTGTAAAAAAAATCGTTCAGTGCTTTATCAAACACAAACACAATAGCTGGGGTAGTTAAAGTCAGTTCTTATCCAGGATGTGTGCTACTTTGAGGAACTTAGGATGGTCTTGTGATACAAATGGTTTGATTACTAGGGATGTCAGTGTGGTCCAGGAAATGGGAACAATGTGGTTTATGTTGAGGTCTAAGGATGTTCTACTGTCACATGGGAACTGTTTTGCTCTATCAAGATAGTATCACCTTCTTGTAAGAACAATGACAAGGAATTTTTACTTCGATTGTTCCTGGGACGTCATGCTGCAGAAATAAGTGGGTTTCGTGCCGTTGCAGACTATGTGGGTGTTGGGTGTAGGATTTGTGATAGCAAAAAAGATCCCCAATTATCTCCGTGATTATGGGGTTCTTGCCACTGGGAGTGCAGTGAAAAGTGCATTGTTTGTGCTATTGCATGCAGATCTCCCCCTCTCATTAATTGTAACCGCGCACCCTTCAGATATCGACCCCAAGATATCCTGTGTTCATTTCATGTGTTGTCACCATGAATCTATCCTACTATAAATCTATCCTGTTTTGTTGTAACTCTTTAATCTGCTAACATGTACTATATCCTCTCTGTAGTCTACCATATCTATAAACCTCTATGGCATAGTTTAATGGTGTGATCTTACGTAGTATCGTATACTGAACCTTGTAATGTGTTGCTAGTTTGTTCGGCTTCGTGTTATTTGATAGCAAAACCAAGTCCCCAACACAGTATTCCTCTACACTGCGCGTATTGTTGTAACGTTCGCATTGTGACCTTTGAGTTCGTTCCATTATCCATGGTATGTCTTCACGTACTTTGTGAACAATCCTTAAAGCTGGCAGAATATCGTGCTCTGGTATAGTTTGAAGTAAAGCCAAGTCAATAGGCTCGTTCGCCTCAAACCCGTGGAACAAGTAAAATGGTGAATACCCTGTAGAAGCGTGTTTCCCGAGTTGTAACACAAATGTCACTAATTTTACATATTTATGCCAGTCAGTTTGATTGTCATTGACATAACATCTTGCTAGGATTAAGGCCGATGCACCATTTGTTATGATTAAGGCCGATCCACCATATGTTAGGATTACGGGTTCCTTCGAATAATTTTCTATCGGTGGTTCATTATAAAATTACCTTTAATTATTTGCTATGTTCTACCTTACAAATATTGTGGGTAGCAACCCCAAGAATGAACACTACTGTCTTATGTAAAATGAAACGTTCCCCAAAATATATATTAATCCTTTCAAACCAAAATAATAAAAGGGGGAAGAAGTGTACGCTAAATAATCGTCTACTTACTTTTATCGCCGATTTGTCACTTCTCGGCACCGCCCAGTTGGAACAGAAAAGCCACACAGTCTTCACCGAAAAGTCACCCGGAGTAAACTGACTTTCCGGCACCGCCGGAATCGACTGTCCACGCCCTACCTCTTCCCCATGCTTTTGTTTCAACTGCTGTTCTACATACCGTGTTGCTTATTGCAACAGGCAGTACATCAGCAGTTTCGTAATTTCGCCTATGTTTCTTTTTGTCAACAGTGTTCATTCTTTGGCTGTGACCTCATTATCATATTCAAAACCAGCAACCAAAAACTAATATTTTTTCTAAATCCTAACAACATGCACTCTTAAAAGTTAACGAAAAGTTAAATTTTACAACATCGGCAATAAGGGTTTTTGGTGGAGAATTGAAGCTCAAATGTATGGCCTCTTATATCTAAAATAAGTAGGTGTATAAATAATCTTAAAAACTGACATAATGAAAAATTTCGCTATAATTTTTATTGCGTATGAAATATTACAACCAAAATTTGTATCAGATTTCAATTAAATATACAGGTCGTGTGTACCTTAACACAAAAAGTGCCTTCGGTATTTTTATTTCCTTTTTGTAACTCAATCGATTCACAAAATGTGATTAACGTTTGACAAAAACAATGACCTGAACATTTTATTGGGTAGGTTTACTTGGATAAAAATATTTTATTGAAATTGTATGCGCGATCATTCATGCATGTTTTACCAATGATTCGTAAAACTGGCGATCCTGTGGTAAAAATACCTCTAATGAGTGAATATTGTTGTCCATTTACAATAAATATATCAGTCAGTTCGTTATAATTTTAACAACGATTTCATGAACGTTGCTTTTTAAAATCGAATTTCAATTTTTTTCCAGCGCCATATTTGTACCAAGAAATCATTTTTTTGTGCCTACTGTCCATTATAAAATACATTGAGTTTGAGAGCTACACAGAGACGATCTTCCAGTATAAAATAAACATTGTAAAATCTGTTTCATGTAACATCTTGAATGAACAAATGAATTTATTTGTTACTATGCTGCAGGGATCTTCGATAGACCTATTCTGCCCCTTTATATACCTGAGATGTTTCTGTTACGGTGCCTTCTGCAATCTAGTCATACTATATAGTCAAAGATTTGGAGGGTGATTCAAGCACTCCTCTTCTAATTGGTGACTTCCCAGTTTCTTATTAAGATGCTTCCTCTGCTAATTCTCTTCCAATTTTTCTTCCTCTTGACCCTCATTACGGACATTCTACTCAGCTTGACTAAACGCTTTTCATTGTGCGCTGAGAGTCCCGCTCATTCTATTTTATATTCGTACTTATCAAATTGCTTTTCACTTTAGAGTTAGCCAACTTATGTAAGATGAGTGTGTGTGTGTGTGTGTGTGTGTGTGTGTTAATATTATTGTGTGTATGTAGAGTAGTGTGTGTGTGTGTGTGTGTGTGTGTGTGTGTGTGTGTGTATGTTTGTGTGTTTATGTGTGTGTGTGTGTATGTGTTATGTTTGTGTCTGAGTAGTGAGTGGGCAGTATGGGAAAGTGCAAGGGTTTGTTTTATTTACATATATCCTAATAGCTAAGTATAATATTACTAATGTTAACCCTGAAATCCATGTGATAAGGAGTATTGGTAGGAGGGAAGTGCAGTCCATCACGTCTAACCATGTTTTCGGTAGTTCGACTGCGTTTAAGGCATCCCCTTCTATGTGGTTATGGATAAACATAGCTGGGGTAGTTAAAGTCCAGTTCTTATCCAGGATGTGTGCTACTTTTGAGGAACTTAGGATGGTCTTGTGATACAAATGGTTTGATTACTAGGGATGTCAGTGTGGTCCAGGAAATGGGAACAATGTGGTTTATGTTGAGGTCTAAGGATGTTCTACTGTCACATGGGAACTGTTTCTCTATCAAGATAGTATCACCTTCTTGTAAGGAACAATGACAAGGAATTTTTACTTCGATTGTTCCTGGGACGTCATGCTGTGAAATAGAGTGGGTTTCGTGCCGTTGCAGACTATGTGGGTGTTGGGGTGTAGGATTTGTGATGGCAAAAAGATCCCCAATTATCTCCGTGATTATGGGGTTCTTGCCACTGGGAGTGCAGTGAAAAGTGCATTGTTGTGCTATTGCATGCAGATCTCCCCCTCTCATTAATTGTACCGCGCACCCTTCAGATATCGACCCCGATATCCTGTGTTCATTTCATGTGTTGTCACCATGAATCTATCCTACTATAAATCTATCCTGTTTTGTTGTAACTCTTTAATCTGCTAACATGTACTATATCCTCTCGTAGTCTACCATATCTATAAACCTCTATGGCATAGTTTAATGGTGTGATCTTACGTAGTATCTTATACGGACCCTTGTAATGTGTTGCTAGTTTGTTCGGCTTCGTGCTATTTGATAGCAAAACCAAGTCCCCAACACAGTATTCCTCTACTCTGCGCGTTTTGTTGTAACGTTCGCATTGTGACCTTTGAGTTCGTTCCATTATCCGTGGTATGTCTTCACGTACTTTGTGAACAATCCTTAAAGCCGCCAGAACATCGTGCTCTGGTATAGTTGGAAGTAAAGCCAAATCGATAGGCTGGTTCGCCTCAAACCCGTGCAACAAGTAAAAAGGTGAATACCTGTAGAAGCGTGTTTCCTGAGTTGTATGCAAATGTCACTAATTTTACATATTTATGCCAGTCAGTTTGATCAACATGCACACGCGCGCGCGTAAGCACGCACACGACAACATGTACTATACTTAAGCTAAAGCGATAGAATTATTTATTCCTTATGGGAAAAGATACGTAATTTTAGTTTTAGTTATAAAACCTACTTTTGCTTTCTTAAATTCTTAAAAGTTAACAAAAGTTAAATTTTACAACATCGGCAATAAGGGTTTTTGAATAGAATTAGCTCAAATGTATGGCCTCTTATATCTAAAATAAGTAGGTGTATAAATAATCTTAAAAACTGACATAATGAAAATTTCGCTATAATTTTTATTGCGTATGAAATATTACAACCAAATTTGTGTATCAGATTTCAATTAAATATACAGGTCGTGTGTACCTTAACACAAAAAAGTGCCTTCGGTATTTTTATTTCCTTTTTGTAACTCAATCGTTCACAAAATGTGATTAACGTTTGACCAAAACAATGACCTGAACATTTTATTGGGTAGGTTTACTTGGATAAAAATATTTTATTGAAATTGTATGCGCGATCATTCATGCATGTTTTTACCAATGATTCGTAAAAACTGGCGATCCTGTGGTAAAATACCTCTAATGAGTGAATATTGTTGTCATTTACAATAAATATATCAGTCAGTTCGTTCGCAATTTTAACAACGATTTCATGAACGTTGCTTTTTAAAATCGAATTTCAATTTTTTTCCAGCGCCATATTTGTACCAAGAAATCATTTTTTTGTGCCTACTGTCCATTATAAAATACATTGAGTTTGAGAGCTACACAGAGACGATCTTCAGTATAAAATAAACATTGTAAAATCTGTTTCATGTAACATCTTGAATGAACAAATGAATTTATTTGTTACTATGCACAGGGATCTTCGATAGACCTATTCTGCCCCCTTTATATACCTGAGATGTTCTGTTACGGTGCCTTCTGCAATCTAGTCATACTATATAGTCAAAGATTTGGAGGTGATTCAAGCACCCCTCTTCTAATTGGTGACTTCCCAGTTTCTTATTAAGATGCTTCCTCTGCTAATTCTCTTCCAATTTTTCTTCCTCTTGACCCTCATTACGGACATTCTACTCAGCTTGACTAAACTTTTCATTGTGCGCTGAGATCCCGCTCATTCTATTTTATATTCGTACTTATAGAAACATCCACAAGTAGCCCCAAAAGCATGTGTAAGGCTAAGGAACACTGGCAGGTCGCTAGGTCTCCCAGGACTCTGTTTGTTCACCTTTAAGTCGATATCGCTTTTCACTTTAGAGTTAGCCAACTTATGTAGAGAGTGTGTGTGTGTGTGTGTGTGTGTGTGTGTGTGTGTGTGTGTGTATGTTTGTGTTTGTGTGTGTGTGTGTGTGTATGTGTTTGTTTGTGTCTTGAGTAGATGAGTGAGAGCAGTATGAGCTAGATATACTGTAGGATTGCTAAGCCCATCAGCTGTTCATTTCAGCTGCCTCCGCCCGATTGTAACATACTAAAGGTCCTACATCTGCAAAACACCTGTTTATAAATTAATAGATATAATTTATAATCGTATCGGCATATTTTCAGCGATAGTCACTATATGTTCAGCAGAGATGTTTAAAAAACAATTCCAACTAAACTGAGCATGTTGCAATAAATGTGCCAATTCACTTGACGTGCAAGTAAGACGAATTCTTGGCGGTTTTATTGTTTTCATTTGTAAACAGAAAACCGACATTTCTTTGTCATGTTATATAACCTCGGTAATCCAATAAGATTAGGAAGGTGTTAATTGGGAGACAGACGTAAAGCTGGCCTCAGCTATCACCAGGGCTTATCTGGGAGACACCTAACTATTTTGATAATGCTGGCATTCCTTCTGTCAACATCCGCTATGCCCTGGAACTGACACCTCGTCAATGCACTTTGAACTTACGGATGTGTTCGTAAAAGCTCTTTTAATGAATTCAAAATTTCAGGTAATCTGTAACGTAACTGATAACGCTTTGCCAGTGCATTTTGAGCTTCGATTAAGCTTCTTCAAACTATTTTAAAAGTGATCGTTGCCTCTGACACTGCATTTAAACTCGCATTTATTTCTATGACTTCATAGAGGCGAATCCAAAAGTGTTTTTCTTTATCTTATCCCTTTTGAAATTGTAATACCACCACTATAATCAGCATAAACATTTGCTTATATTAGTATTTTAAACTTTCATTAAAGTTAAGAAAAATGAACCCTGACCGCCGTCAAAACATTCCAAAACGGTTTTTTGAAAATCAAAAACTCTGATTTATGCAGTTTGTAACGCTGATCGCGACGTTGAAATCGGATTTTCAAAACGATGCAAGAGAAAAAAGTTATGAATTTTTTAAAAATTTTAAATGTCCGCCATTGTGAAACAGTTTAACGAATATTGCTGGTTAACAAAAAAAACGAGCTATTTCCACAATCGATTTTGGTGCCAAGTTCGATTCAAATCGGAATAAAATTGCGAATTTATGCGTGTTAACAAACAAACAAACACACACACAGATACACACACACACACACACACACACACACACACACACACACACACACACACATACACAAACACAAACACATGCGCGCACACGTACAAACGTATACACACACACTCGCGCGCACACACAGATTTATTATATAGCACAGCTTGACTAATTCACAGTATTAGTAGTGTGGGGGGGGGTTGTCTGTCTGTACGTATTTATGCGTATCCTGAATTAGTCAAGCTAATTCTGCAGTGCAGTAAAGCGATTCATGCTTTTGGAGTAAATAACACCGGCTTAATTGAGTACAAAACTTAGCCCCGGGATACCTGGCGACCTCTCAGTATACCATTACCTTATCCATGTATACAAGGCTCTGAATGAGCCTCATTTTCTTAGCTACCCTTGGGAACATCGTCAGTAAAATGTGAAACAGAACGAGCGTGATCTCACTGACACAACAAACACTAATTCATTACAAATTTCTGTATATAGTTTTCAAATTTTAACAAAATCCATGTTTGGGCGTAGCATCGACGCAAATTGCAAAACAATATGAAATAGTCATTAAAATTACAATATGAAAAAAATTATATCACGAGTAGAGTAAAAAGTTCAGAAACAAATTAATTTTAAGAAACACTTTTTTGATGTTGGAAGGATATTTATACATTAAAAATTAGCATATCCTAAAGTTCAGGACATTTGACTAATCGTCAGTTGAAGAAATACATCCTAAACTTCAAATTGTGGTAATAAATGCAGCAGCATATCATGAAGTTCAAAATGTACTTACGAGAGTAATTTTGAAAGAATTTTGAAAGACCCGATGTTGTCAGTTAAATCGGTGAAGTATTTAGTTAATTGAAGGAAAACTTCAAGGAAAACAAAAAGCATTCTTGGAAGCACATCATGAAATTTGGAGTGTATTCATGAAATGTCTAGCTAAAGGAACACCATTAAGGTTCTAACTTTATTGATGATGTGTTAATATATTGGAACATTGATGTTCAAAGCACATTCATAAAAGTGTGAGTGTATCGTTAAATTCAGAGCGTATCAAAGAAATCGTATATAAAGGTCACATCCTGAATTTTAATTTCAAGAAATGTGTCCTTACGTTTACAGGAATAAAAACGTAGTTCATCCTGAAACTCGAAGTGTATTGATAAAGCGTCAAATTACGGATAAACATCTTAAATTTTAGAGCACATTGATAAATAGTCAGTTTTAAGAAAGTCGTCTTGTTTTTTTTTTTTTTTTTTTTTTTTTTGGTTCATTAGAGCGGCGATTATGGAAACATCCTGAACCAAAACATTGAAATGAACACACTTTTTTTAAGGATAGTTAAAATTTGTATTTTATATATATATATATATACATTTTTATTTTTTATATATATAAAAAAGTGTTCATTTATATATATATATATATATATATATATATATATATATATATATATATATATATATATATATATATATGGTATATTTACTTGTTTGTTTGTGTGTACGCGTACGCGCGCGCGTGTGTGTATCCTGAGTAAATGAGTGAGAGCAGTATGAGCTAGAGGAACGGGGGGATCGCTAGCCCATCAGCTGCTCACCTCAGCTGCCTCCACCGGGAAGTCCTTTCTAAGAAAATAATGAACAAAGGTTACAGCGCTAATTTACAGAATTCTATCACTATAAATGTGTGATTTCAATTTTTTCCTCAAGTATATTTATAATTATTTATTTATTTATTTTGTTTGTTATTTTATTTTATAATTTGTTAGTGTTTGACATCTGTTTGCATTAAGATATTTAAAAAAGACTGTATTGTCTGATAAGTTTTTCTTGGAATTAAAATATAGTGAAATAGCATCCAATTTATATATTTTATATGAAAATATATTTATATGTGTTATTTTTATATATTTACATTTTCAAAAGTATATTTTGCATTACTTTCACTGAATAAAAAGTTTTTAAAAAATTTGGAAAAGAGTTATATTGAAACACGCAAAATTATAATAAACTCTTTACAACTATAAATTTAAATTTGAGACAATAGCTTTAAATCCTTTCTAAGTGTTCAAACAAATTAACGGTAATTACTTTTCCGAAATCACTTCGGAAGACAAAGACAGACAGTAACTGCATCGTTGTTATTAATTGTGAAGAGGACGCCATTAAGAGTTGCATGCGCTACAATTGGAAATAATTACTTCTGGTTCGTTTAACCGATGAGAGCCGAAGCTGAAGGAACAAGAAGGCGGTGTTCCAAGGAGATAAGGAGATAAGCAGTCAAGTGGTTGGTTAATGCGTCAGTCGACGCTGCTGCTAATGGACAAGGAAGAGCACTTGCAACTCTTATTAATTCAAGAGCTCCCAGATTGACTTTCTTAATTGTTCTTTGATTTCGGTTGATTGTTTCTGTACATTTTATAGCAAGCGAGGGACTGTTCCTTCCTGTTTCCGCTTCACCGAGGAAACAAATCAAGTCAAGAATTTAAACCTCACACTAAGGGCTCGAAGGCACATTAATAAATAGGCTAGGTAAAACGGATTTGTATTATTTAAAGTAGTTTAATCGTAACACTTAAATCCGTTATTATGTTTTCATTAGTTTTTTCTAATTTAATTTGTCTTAACTTTGTATTTTATTTTCTACCAGTAAATAACTAAAATAACGAAAAAACCAAAAAAATTAGTAAATTAGTAATCATTATTAATATGATAGTTTCAAACAAAAAATTCAGATTTTTTTCTGAATGCCTAAACGTCTAAAATTGATTCAGTTTAGGCGTGGTAAGAAACTTACTAAACGAAAAGTAAGTTTTCGTATGTTACACACTTTTCAAAATTATATTTTGCTATTGTAAAATATAGTTAAAAAAATGCTTACATTAATTTTTCAAAACTTACTCCGACGGGAGTCATTCAATTTTTGGTATTTGCAAAGAAGTTTAAAATTAATTAAATTTGTTTATTTTTACTGCTCATAGTGAATCGAGATTTCAAGAGAAAGTTTAAACATTTTTAAGCTAATAATTAGAAACATATGCTTAAAGACGATTTTCCGTCTGGGTTTTATCTCTTCCAAAAGATTACTTTCCTAAGAAGATATTGTAATATTAATACAAATAAATAAAGTTGAACATCTCTTTTTAAACAATTTGTTTTTTTTATTTCAGAGTAACTTCTTATTAGAGGGAACAACCAGATATTAAGGTAAGCAATTTATTTTTCTAGCTAATGTTTTAAAATTAAGTTTTTCTAACTAATTAGTTACTTTGAAAACATGAATTTAAAAATATTTTAATTAATTATTAGAAGATATATTTAATTAATTATTAACAAGCATAAAACGTGTTTATGTACGAAACACACGGATCTTTTGTTATTATATGGCACAAACAATTTAACAATCTATTACATTATTGTGTTACTCTTAGGCGTACGTTTGTAGTCTTTGCAAATGTTAGGAACAATATCAGTATTTTAAAAAACTGTGATAAATTAGGTTGATCATGTTTTTATTTTATTTCTTTAGTATATGTTTATTCTGTGCCTTTTTCTAATTTTTTAAATCAGAAAATGTATTAAAATACCACTTATTTTGTTGGCTTTAAATAATGCGCATTTTTTTTTGTAAAAAGTAGAACCTTTTGGGCGCCAGAACTGGAAATTTACCCGGTATGTTCAAGATCATAGTGGTTTAATTAACAGGTCTCTTAGAAACAATTTTTAATAAAATTTAATTAGAAATTATATTCCAAAACATTTGGAAATAGTGAAATTTTAATTTTTAAACAAATTTTTTAGTACTGCATCAATGTGTGATTTTCTATGTTTTTTCCAAAATTATAGATTTTTGACCTTGTAAAACTCAATGGTTTAGCGCGGTAACTCCACTTACAGCTGAGATTTAGAGTGTTCCAAGTGTGCCATTATGTTGTTGACGGCTAACCACTAATTTTTGGTTATTATTAAAATAATTTTTAACACTTAAGCTATTATTTTTTTACATATATATTCATAACTAATTCAAGTTAAAAAAAAGCAGAGTATTACACAAACGCAATTATAGCAGACATAATATCAATGTCCTTTAGATTTAAAATTCTGATAGATTTTCAGTTCGATAGTATTTTTACGACAATAACAATATCATTAATAACTGTTGTTTAAAAAAAACCAGTTGTAATAATTTTCTTTTAAAAGTGCCCCATTTTTTTGTCCCTTGTACAATTGTAACAGAAAATGAAACTAAACCATCAGACCGTGACAGCATACCTGAACTGTGGAATGTCCTGTTAAATGAAGGAAGTCCTCTGGTCTGAATTAATCGTACGCAAGGTGGACAAAGGTCTTGTACAATCAATGTAGGCTACGATGTGAACATAGCCCGGGTCAGCCTCCCTCCCTCAGAAAGTGTTAAGTTATTCATGGAATCTAATTAAGCTGTGGTAAGGCTATTAAGGAAATCGTTTTTAGGCCTTGTAAGCGCGATCCTACTCGTTGGGCATTGATTTACTCTTCGGGCGAGCCTCCCCGGGTGGCTAGGGAAGACAATGAGGCCAAAGTCTCTAATCAGATGGCCATAAGCCTCTCGCCTCGTTGTGCCCCTGCCCCTTAGCTTCGTCACGTACTATTCGTATTTCGTATGCGTGTTCGTTAACAAAATTCATTTTGATTCGACACCATTGAAGTAGCGTTTCATTAGAAACAAATATTCCCTTTACAGTTCTCAAACTCCAGATTTAAACGTCATTTTCGTAAGGTAATTATTTGAAATATCAAATAATTTTTAGTCCATACAATATGCAACAAGAATTTTCCTGTTTTTCGCGAAAATGTCTGTTAATCTCTCTGTAACCTACCACTAGCTTTTAAACCATAATCGAGAAGGTTATATGAATTGGTAGTTTTGTTTAGTTTGTGAGCTCAAACTTCGGAATTAGTGACGCAAATATAATGAAATATTAAACATGAAAGCTTTACAGTTGTTGTAGGCCTATTGTATTTTCAGTGCGATTTAAGAGTTTAAAATGCTAATATTAAGGTTTTAGTGCTGATTGTTATTGTGAAATATGGTTTGAAAAAGGGCATGATAAAGTAACATTTTAAGAAATTCGCTTCCATCACGTCAGCGAGGCAGTTGCGTGTCGCAATTATTACGCTTTCAATTGTATTTTTTAAGGAGATTTTGATAACTTAATGAAAATTATACAAACATTAATTATACGTGACTTCTTAAAACATGTAACGTCACTATCTTGAGTCTATTACGGCTGCTTTAATAGCTCATTTTCCAATAGAAATTCGCTAAACACGCCGACGCAAGGTCTCCAATACAGTAAGTGCTTTGTTAAACTGTTCATGATTCGAGGAAATAAAAGTTTGAGGAAAGCCATTGAGGGGATCAATCATTGGAGAAGGCCAAATCCTTCAGCCCAGGAGTGAAGTTCTGTACGCCGAACTTTTGCAATCCTTAAAGCCGGCGCTAGTTGACAAGTCCCGTCAACTTTGTCAACAAACTCGGCGACTTAACTCGACGCTCCGCCTGCCCGCATACACAGCGCTCACTAGATCAATTTCAGATTACACCTGTTTGTCAACTTGAATCCACAAACTGTTTGGAAAAATATTCTGTTAATTAAAGGTGATTACTTACATTTAGTTTAATGCGTTTGTATTTTGTTAATGAAGCACATAATCAGCGGACAAAATGCATTTATAATTATGCGAAAAATTTAGGGTATTCAGCGAATGCCGGTAATTATAAAGTAGTTATTTGCGCAATTATTGAGTAAAGAGAAAAATATTTACGCACGAGGTCTACGATTTTGAGGCGAGCATTTGGGGAACACAGTTGCTTTAATTCCACTGAAACGCCATCCTACGAAAACAATGGGTATCAGTTACGGCAAAAATTAAAATAATCGCGGCACGCGACGCCTTGTTTAACGTGATAGAAGCAAATTTCAAAAAGTGTTTTTTTAATCTTATTCTTTTTATCATTTTGATTTCACTATGAAAAGTAGCATTAAAATTTGCAAATATATAAGCACTATAAACTTCCTAATTACATTGAAAATACGAAAATAAATCATGACGTCAAAAACATTCTTTATTTTAATGGATTTTTAAAATTCAAAATGTCAATTTAAGCAGTTCTTAATGCTGATCACGATTTTGCTTAAATAATATTTTTACAGTATTTATTTAATTTCGCATCAGCAGCGCCTAGTTAAAGAAACTTTTGTTAGAAATACTGGTACTTTTTTGTACGAACATTTTTTGAATAACTGAAGCCTATTTGCGAATACAAATTTTAATCCTCGAGCTTAGAGAGCAATCGAGAAGTGGAACCATTAACACTACAATAATCCATAATAAAAGTACATAAATAGCCCCATCATATGAAAATGAACCCTCTCCGGTCCCCATTGATTGGGCTATTCCAATATGTTAGAAGAACGAACCCTCGAGTAGCTACGTCACTTTCCACGAGATTTACGATTGTCTTAAACGATCCTCCCCTTTTCGAAATCCTTTCACGGCGTCTACAACTCCTGCGACCTCCAAGGGTTCAGCGCACATTCCGGTTTCCCACCTGATAAATCACAATTTATTTGTATATTCCCTTTTATTCGGTAGCGGAGATGGGAGCAGTATATTTTTTGTATTTTAAGGTGACACGTTTATTGCCCGAGGCTTATGTAAGGGTGTCGATGTTTTGCAAGGGATGACGTTACTTGCAAAGAATTCTGTATTTTCTTCCAACTTACTTGTAAAGCGATTGGGATTCTTCTAATTTTCAATAGTTTGTATGAAAACGTATTAATGATTTTCTGGCAGGCCGATTTTTGTGTAGTTTGTTCAAAATTGAAAAAAACAGTTAATAAAACAAATAAATTAATCTATACTTATTTTGAATTTCATATGTTAATCTGGATGTTGAAAAATTGTTTTCAATTAAGCAAAAGCTCTATTTTACAGTTCGTTTAACTTATGAATTGGAAGCAAAGTAACCGAATCACAACGAACAGAATCAACATAAATTAATTACATATTTTGTTTTTAAAGTGAATTCGCAACCGTAAACGTTGAAACGTTTTAACGTAACACCCTGTATTTAGGGTTTGAACTTCATTGATAAAAGAGAAACGTAATTATAAAAAAGAAATTAAAGTTTTAGAAGATTAAGTGTAATCTGGAATTGCAAAACACTAAACCATTAAATGTAAATTATATAAAATAATAAAATGTCAAAGTAAAATAAAATAATTAATCTCGACTCGTTGAAGAGATGGAAGCAAATTTTTTAAAGTCATTTTTTAATCTTACACTTATTTTTTAAAAAACTCTGATTTTACCATCGTAAACAGCATTAAAATATGTATATTAACATTTTAAGCTATAGAAAAATGAATTGATCACCGTAAAAATTCTTATTTCTTACAGATTTTTAAAATTAAAAATGCTTATTTATGCAGTTTTTAACGCTGATTGCGATCGCGATATCAGATTTTCGAAAGTATTTAAGGAAAAAAATTATGAGCTTTTAAAGAATTTAAATGACCGCCATTTTTAAACTGTTGAAGGAAATTTGTTGGTTCTTGTCCAGGTTTTTACCAAAACCGGTTTTTGTACCTAGTTTGAATGAAACATGAGGTGCCAACACGAAGTATATGAAAATTTTAACGACCCTTTAAAACCCATCGGTCCTTTACGGTTTGGGTTTTAGCGTGATGACCGCTTTGATAATTCAGTTTCAAATGGGACGTTCGCTAGTAATAACGGCAAATATTCATTGAAAAATGACAGTAATTGTTTCGATTTAATTAAGGCTGAATGTAGTTTTCAAAAAGAGCTTCGAATCAAAATTTCGATTTTGAAACTTTCAGCATATATGCTATCCTCAGTGGCAATTTTTTCAACATTTCACAATTTTTGTTTGAGTGCAGGGCCGGCGTGTTCGAGGTGGCTACCAGAGATTGTCCATAAATCAAATTTAAACAAAATGGGTCTGAATGTTTGCAATGAGAGACCTACGTAGGCTACAGTAAAGCTAAAAAATAGTTAAATCAGTCAAGTTCAAGAGAAAGTTTTCCTCTTGAAGCTTCGTATCGATATTTCTGTACATCGTATTTATTTTGTGTATCGAGAAAGTGAATCAAACCTAAAAAAAGTGTAGGTCGTCAGAGAGCGTCCTTGACAAATTGAAATTCTCTAAGCAAAATATATGAAGGGTAGTTATATATATGAAAATATATGAAGGGGCCTTTACTGAAAAAAAACAACTATAAAATGCCCATAAAAAGCAATTTTGCTACCCTCCAGTCGCCTGTTTATCCTCATATCCTTTGCGAAACGAATACATCCTCTTTCACTCCTTCACCCGAGATATTCAAGTTTATTACAATATGTTCGCGGCAGTATCAGAAAGCTTTATGTTTGCAAAATGTTTGAAGCTCAGTATTGATTTATCAATCACAGTTATCCCAACGCCGGTGTATCCAGGACAGAATGTGTGCTTCTGGCTACCGAGCATTAATTATACAATGCAAATTCACGGTTGGCCGGCCCAGCTCAGAGGCGACCTCAGCCAATTCTATTATTTTAATTCAGTGATTGTCTTCACCCGTTCGACCCAAAACGCGGGATAGCATTCGAACGGTAAACACGACAAATTAGTGATTTCAGAACTGTGCTGGTGGGATTTTCCTCACTTAACCGCAATTAATGTAAACGTGATCGGAAACATTATGACAGCAATTTATTTTGCGTTCTACTCGAACAAGAGAAAACACACTGCTTATTGGTTCTATTTTTAAATCACTTTAGGGGCAAAAAACAGTTCCACAGTAATGTAAGATTTGTTGAAAAAAATGCTTATAAGTCCGCTTAGAAAACGGTCTGTAAACAGCACCAGTGGGACAGAGAAACAAATCTGCGAGTGAAAGGTCGAGTCCCCACTTACCCATAATAGCTCCCTCCTTTTCCTTCACTACACTTAGTAACAGTTTGTAGACTCAGATTGGCAGACTGACCTGTTGGAGGGAGCTGGAGGGGAATTCCTCCTACATGCGCGAGACATTCTCGCGTACACCGTTTACTATGTGACTGTACTATAATTTCCATATTATAATTACAAACAATATTTTCAAGAATAGACAAAAATAACTGAATCGTTATAGTGACAACTCCAGTCTCAGAAAGTGGGATAATCGTTTTAAATGGGATAACCTAAGCTGCGATAACGGAAAAGGTAAGGTTTCGGCAGTAACTGTAGCATCGTACCTACAACCTTCAGTGTGCAAGTTCAGAGACGCAGCAAACTAACTGGTAAAAAAAAATAAAATCCATAAAAGGGACATAGGCTGAATCTGTTAGGAGGATTCACAAAAACGGCTCTAAAATTTTACTGAAATTTTAGTTTTATCACAAATTGTTTTACCATTATATATGGTTAGTGAAAAACAATCGACAAAAGGTTAGCTACCAGAAGTGACAGGATTACACATTTTCGGCGAATTTCTATTGGAACGAAAACACATTCACTGTTAGTTTTTATTAAGGATTGTATTATCGCCTTCGTATATGGACACCAGACAACTTCGGACTCCAAATGAAATTGCAATTGACGGACGCCAAATACATAGTACATTGTGTATATATCACACATACGCTTATTTATATATAAATTTTAGCACGCTTGCGTTCGTAATTGTAGTTTTATTTGAATAAATTTTAGCTCAAAAATCGATTTTTATAATAGCTTAGACCAACAAATTCTGTTCGTTTCAAAATGGTGGCCTCTTCAAACACTTAAATATTCACACATTTTTTTGTCCCACAAATTTTTGTAAATCACAAATTCACCATCGTAATCGGTGTTAAAAGCTGTCTGAACAAGTATTTTGAATTTTGTTTACGGGTGGGGATGGATCATTTTGACATTTTCATTGAAATTTGAAAGTTTAAAATTGGAATATATACAGATTATAATGCTGTTTATTACGGTCAAATCAGAGTTTAAGAATTGTGTATTGTACAAAAATTACTTTTGGGGAAAATGGCTTCTATCACATCAGCGAGCCAGTTGCGTGCCTCGATTACAACAGATCGTTTCTCATACATTAGTCGCAGCACCCCTAGAGTTCATCATTAAAAATATTTCATCACGATATCTTAAGTGCTTCTCTACAATAATTGGGCTTGTGTTACTTTTGGAACCGTTCACTGGATAACGGCGTTCCAAAAACCAGTTGAATTCGACTTTGGGTCCGGTAAATGACGTGTTCAGATACGTTTTCACTGGTTGATCTATTGTTCTTTAACAGGCCGGTATTACGTTGTCAAGACACAAAATATTATAATATTAATACAGCAGCTCGGGGCGCATTATTATGTTAATGCATGCGGTTATTACAGAAGATGGGTTTTAATTATGCGCTATTCGGTACGAACTGTCAATAAGCTGGCTCGCCTGGATTTGTAATAGATATAACGCTTCCCCGCCGCTAATTACGTGTAATTATGCTTTCATTATTCTTTTGTACCGGTATGACAAGGACGGATCGGTTTTCGGAATGAAAGAGATTTTAAAATTTATGTCCTCAATTCTGTATTCTGATGCAACGTTCTCATGGTGTACGTAAAATTATGCAATGTATAGTTGTCGATAAAATTTTAGAAGTTTTTTTAAGTAAAATTTCAAAATCTTACCTAACGATTTCGTCTAACTTTACTAGTCTAGAAGAAAACCGAACTAAATTTATGTGGTTGTTAAATCACAAAAATATTTAGTAATTTATCATAGTTGGCTTCAATTTTATTAAGACGCGAAAGTTTTAAAACTTATACGATAGTGAATTAATTTTTAAATAAATAGATTTCCATTTGGGTAAAGGAAACCTTGACCGTCGTCGGTGATTTTTATCAAATCGTAAATTTCATTAATTCAAATTCCAGTATCTTTACGTTGTGAATTTTCAAATATATGCCACGTTTGAACATAAACTGACGATTTTCCGGTTTCCCCGATTCTATATCGATATATATTACACTTTACGTCATATTTGATTTAAACTTGGTAAAAAAAAAAGATTTTATTAATAGCTTGTAGAAGCTTTAAATCTATAAAGTTGAAAATCTGGTTTTACCATCGTAATCAATATTAAATCTGAATAAGTTGGCACTTTGAATTATCAAAATCCGATAAATTAAAAAAATTAATTTAACGGTGGTCAAGGTTCATTTTTGTAGTTCAAATTGAATGTTTTAATTGATAACGTATACATATTTTAATATTGTTAACGATGGTGAATTCAGAGTTTCAAAAAGAATTTAAGATAAAAAAAATTGATTTTTGAAATTAGCTTCCATTACGTCAACGAGACATCTGTTTTTCGCGATTGTTTAAAATAGAGTTATGTATGTATATCAGTACGTGTCTTAAAACTTTAAAAGTCGTTAATATTATCATAAATATTTTATAATGTAATCAGGATTAAAAACACCTAAAGTTAGCATTTAAAAGCTATTCTAAAAATTATTTAAAATCAATTTTAAATGTAAGATATTCTTACAATTAATATACATTAATCAAATCTGCAAGAAAAAAAACAGAGATTCAAAATATTTACGATACAAATAGCTTTAAGGGACAATAAAAATAAATAATATTTTAGTGTTAAAATGTTAGTTTATCTGACATTAACGACCAAGCAAAACGAGGTCTTTATTTTACTTTTTCGTTGGTTTGTGTGATTGTTTGTTACGCAGTTTTGGCCAAACATTTCGACCGATTGTTTTCAGATTTGATACGGAGGTACCTTTATAAAGCTCAAACGACATATGTGTAAAATGTTTTCCTATTCATTTCTGTTTCAAGATGGCGGCCTCTGAAAGAAGTGTATGCAGTTTTAGCCAAACGCATTAACCTATTATTTTGAAATTTGGTAAAAAAATATCTTTTATAAATCCCAAATGACGTATGTATAACATGTTTTCATATTTAATTCTGTTTCAAGAGAGCAACCTGTAATTTAACAATGACTACGATTAATAGCATTGTTCCTATTAATTAATAGCATTAATACTACCTACATTCATCAATACTCAACTTTAATCAAACGCACTGGCCAATTGTTTTGAAATTTAGTACGGAAGTACCTTGAATAAAGCCCAAAAGACTTATATGCTAGATTTTTCCATTCACTTCCGTTTCAAGATGGCATGTGCAAGATTTT
This sequence comes from Callitettix versicolor, assembly GCA_022606455.1. NCBI lineage: Eukaryota > Metazoa > Arthropoda > Insecta > Hemiptera > Cercopidae > Callitettix > Callitettix versicolor. The sequence continues at coordinate 10,650,177 of CM040191.1, read as the reverse complement.
TTCCATTCACTTCCGTTTCAAGATGGTGGTTTATGATTCAACGTTGGGCATGTAGTTGCAGGTTATTTCTTCTAATACTGTCTGACCGTCAATAATATTGACCATTCGATGGAGAAAAATATAAAATTTCCAATAAAGTTGTCCGGTAACATTTTTCGTAAATATTTTGGTTACTGTTAAATTGGCAAAAAAATTACGGGTGCTGTCGTGGAGCGCTCTCTATATTAAAATTACATGTATACTGCGAGGTCTGCTGTTCTTTGAACTACTGTGCTAGTAGTTCTTTTTTAATTTTAAAAATTCACTTTCATTATGTCACAGAAATGGCGCAGTGCACAACGACCATTTCAAAATTTATTTCGGTACAGTAAAGTTTATTACAGTAGACGTAATTAAGCCAGGAGTTAAAATAGATAAATTAATTTAAGTATCTTACAAAGTCAATAATTTTTACTGCATGAGATTACTAGCGCCTGCAACACGATGAGATACTGCCAGCAGTACAAGGCAAAGGGTAGGGCCTTGCAGATTAAAGGAGGTTTGTGCAATCTTTGTGGAGTACTTTTGTCGACGCAAGGGTAAACGGTATGATGCTTCTAAAGGATAACAAACGTTTGCTAATTACACAATCATATTAACCGGGGTTGATTACGGCAATTAACCGGCGGTTAAATACGCTGAATACATCGTTTTGCGGGAGAATTAATTTAGTCCCGAATGTTTGTTTAGTTGCAGCCGATGTTCATGCTTACAATGGCGCGAGATGTGAAGTTGCAACCCAACCTTATTGTGAAATAATTTAGACAAGAATGTTCTGTTACTAGGCGTTAAGGTAATGCAGGAGGCATATGAGCATAGAAAGCACGTGTTTTAATAGTGCATTTATTAAAAAATTTCAATTGAAAAATTAATTATTGGGGTAAAAATAACAATCCCCATCAGCAGCTGTCTCGCTGATGTAATGGAAGCAAAGCATTACATTCTGCGTATTATAGCACTTTAAACTTTCAAATTACAATGAAAATACGAAAATGAACTCTGACCGTCGTAAAAAAATTTCAACGTATTTTGGTAATTTTTCACTTATGTTTTCAGTTTTCAACGCTAAATACGATAACGAAATTACATTTTCAAAATAATTTAAGACGAAAACTTTATGAATTTTTAAAGATTTGAAATGTCCGCCATTTTGAACCTGAATAAAGAATTTTGCAGTTTAACGTATTTATTCAAGCTACCATCACAATCGATTTTTGTACCAAATTTTAATCAATTAGGACTAAAATTGCGAACGTAAAACCTCCCCACACACATAGACACTGAGACAGAGAGAGAGAGAGAGAGAGAGAGAGAGAGAGAGAGAGAGAGAGAGAGAGAAAGAGAGAGAGAAAGAGAGAGAGAGAGAGAGAGAGAGAGAGAGAGAGAGAGAGAGAGAGAGAGAGAGAGAAAGAGAGAGAGAGAGAGAGAGAGAGAGAGAGAGAGAGAGAGAGAGAGAGAGAGAGAGAGAGAGAGAGAGGATATATATATATAAATTTTATCAAACAAGTAGTAAAAAATGGTCACGATCGGTGCTCATTTCAAGGTAATGAAATTGGGTCTTACCATGAATACCACTCTAATAGCTAATTTTCAAATGTACATTCGTAACACTTGGTTCTATGAATTGTTAAGGAGTGAGGGGTTGTTTGGAGTACAGAGGCTTTTAAAGGGGACGCAGAAACAAATATATACATATTTTCTGCGTTTTATATATATATATATATAGAGAGAGAGAGAGAGCTTATCTCAATTCTACGATTCTGTTTAAAGCTCGTTTATCTGTTTTGACAGTAACTTATTCATTTTCGTTTTCCTACATTTTCAATTCGGTCACTATTGAAATTTATAAAAATATGTAAATTTTTCATCATACATTTTTTGAAAACCTGATTTCACCATCGTAATCATAGTTCAAACATACAATAATAATAATGTAACATTTTTATTGAAATTACGTCAGTGAAACTAACGGAGGCGCGGGATAGTAACCCCGACAGTTTTAGACGAAAACAGACTGGACAAGCAGTCGTTTACAAAACATTGACACAGCTTTGTGTGACTCTGTACACTCTATTTATCTCTTTTACAATTAGAAAGTCAACGTTTCCTTAACTACATACTCTTCTGCTTATATTTAGGAACTTATTAGTTACGATTCGTGATTTTTTGACATACCGTTTATGCGCAAGAGGCGCATGGTGCCCATGGATCTTAAAAGAACTCGGCCAAATAACTAATAGATAAGATGAGATGGCAGTACACGTGTTATGTAGGAAACTATTTTAGAAAGTAAACCACAAAACGTAAAGTCGTAGCAATCCCTTCTCAATTTCCAGTAGCGAGGTGTTCTGGGCGGAGTGGAAGATGGTTATCTTAATTGACCGCTCTCTCTCTCTCTCTCTCTCTCTCTCTCTCTCTCTCTCTCTCTCTCTCTCTCTCTCTTCCCAGTCTTCGCATTCCTTCAAATGTATTTATCACCCATATTTACTGATCTCCGTGCTTCGACAATTTCTCTCTCAAATTTATATTCTTCTTTTTCCAGATTTTATTCTTTTTGAATTGTATTTTACTTCTTAAGATTTTCCAATCTTTACGCGTCACTTGAGTGAACATTACTTCCTCCGTAAATGTGGTGAGAATGATTTAGGATTGGAACAACCAAGAGTAAATTGGAAACTCAGTAATTAATGTTCCTGTGTTATTCGTATGTTTTATCTGGTGTAGGGGTTAAAATGATAGTAAGTTTTAGCTTGTAGACAAATATATGATCAACAGTATTTTATACAACCTTAGGTTATTTTCAAATTAAGATAAAAAATTATGAAACTGTGTAACCAATTTTGCTGTTTAACGAACTTGGCTAAGACCATAATCGATTTTTGTGCATGTTTTAATAAAACCGGGACCTTAATTGCGAACGTGAGCTTGCTAACACTTGAATATGAACGTAAAATTTTAACGACCCTCAGAAGTGATCTAGAGGTCAGGAACGGCGCTCATTTTAAAGTCTTATTGTGATGGCAGCGCAAATAGCTCATTTGTCAACGGATACTAAGTATCCGTTTTGTTAATTTATTTATATCACACATTTTCAGTTCCGTATGGTCTATAAGTTTCAATTAACTTTAAACTGTGTTTTCCGATAAAAGTTTTTTTTTACTTTCTTTATACTGGAGAAAGTAATGCGGTTTGAAACAAATAATTACTGTCCTCCGACCACCCGCTGACAAGTCCATCGGTAAAGTAAATCTCCAGCAATCGATCATTACTTGGTAGCCGTTCATTTACAATTCCAACCGACACCTGTAAGTACAATGGAGGCTTTTGAGATAATTTATGCGTCCCACTGGGCGGACAAATTGATTGCGTTTTAACTTGTTTAATAACACGCCTTGTTAACGTTAATTTACTTCATTAATGCGCTCTTTGTTTGGTTTTGTTTTTACTGTCCAGTTTCATCAACCACTCTTGTAATGTTAATTCTCGTTGTTGCTGAGCGCTAGCATACTTCGGTAATTGTTTCGGGCAACAGGTTTTTGCTTTTTGGGCGTATAGAGCGATGAAAAAGTTAACTTTACTTGTATTAGATGTGTGTACAGGTCTGAGGGTAAATGTGATTTAGTTTTAAGTTAGAACGATTATACCTATTTTTTAAAAACGACGTCTGCATATTTTAGACGTGGTTACCTGCATACAGAAGCTGCATTGCAGAACTGAAAAATTGAGAGTAAATACTTAAGTGAAAAAGAAATAGACGAACCTATTTACTTCATTCTGTATTGTATTCAAATAATGTGGAAAATGTATGGAATGGTTTGTATGGATCTGTGCATAGAAATTATTTATTTTAATTAAGGTTTTAATGAATATCATCCACGAGACCTGGTTTTTAAAAATCTACTTAACAAAATTCAGTCAAACTTACAGGCATTTATTAGTGAATCTCCACTGGAAATTCGAACAGCGGCCATCATGGTATGACCCAGACCCGAACCTTGACATGTATACCATTTTATATACACTATTTAAAAGTGCGAAATTTGAAAACGATTCAAATTGGACAAAAAATCGTTTCAATAAATATCCTGGACAAATTCGTCAACCAGAAAAAATCGTTTAACAATTTCAAAATAGAGGTAATTTTAAATCTTAAAAAATGCATATTTTTTAAAAATATTTTTGATTCCAACAAATTAATCAGCGTTAATAACTGCATACATTAGCATTTTGCATTAAGCAAATCTGTTGAAAATAAAGAATTTAATTTCACGGTGGTCAGAGTTCATTTTTGTGTTTCCACTGCAATTTGACAATTTAAAAAAATAAAATATATTTACTGTGAAATCAAGAGTTTCAAAAAAAAGAGGGTGAGATAAAAAAACTTTTTTTGTAAATTCGCTTCAGTCACGTCAACGAGACAACTTGGCACAGCGGTTATTTATCTCCACTTGTCTGTCTGTCTGTTAGTCTGCAAAAATTTTAATAGCAAATTCAGAAAGTTTGCGATAAGCTAAGACTCTTGAAATTTTCACCAATCAGTGCAACGGATGAAAATGTAATATTAATTTTTTCGTACAATATTTTTTCAACCATTTTTAATAAAATTAATTATTTCATGAACATTAAAAAATTGAAATTTACTTGAGAATAATTGTTTTAAATGCGCTTTTTCTGAAAAACGTTACGTTTTTGCATTTACGATTTTCGATTAACTGTTTTTTTTATCGATTTTGGCCATCTGAGAACCACGGTAAATAATTAAATGCATGAATTTTAGTTATTATTTCTCCTCTCCTTTCTGGCTTTCCAGTAATTCTTAATTCTTTAACTCACTCCTGCCTCCTTTCCTTCGTCCAGATGCCACTTCTTCTTTTCTTTTCTTTCTCCTGGAAACCCTTGAAGTTTCGTATCATCCTCCTAAGTGTCATTCTGACCTGCAGTATGTCCTCCGTTACGCCAACCTCCTCCATGTCCTTCTTTATCTCTTGGAACTACCGATTTTCATTCTTACTTTTATAAACGTGGTTGAAAATTTGCTTTGTGAGTCTACTATTGCCCATCCTCATAATGTGACCAAAGAACCGCACTCTCCTCTTTCTAATTGTATTCACCATCCTTTCGCTTTTATCATTCCTGTA
>CM040191.1:10605000-10640000 GCA_022606455.1 Callitettix versicolor | reverse complement strand
ATTCTTTGTCCATTGTTTATCCCAGAATAGAACAATTAATACTAATTATGCAGTGTAGTTAAATGTTAAATGTCACAATTAAACGTGTATTGCTTAAACAATGGTGCGTGTTTATAAAACTCTTTAAAAAAAAACGTTTCGGAGTTTGTTTTACCGTTTTTGCTTATAAGAACAGGGTTTTCGAATCTGTAAGTTGAGGGTAATATTAAAACTATTGGATTTAAATGCAAACTTAATATTAGAACATTTTCGAAAAATTCTGCGAATTATATATACTGTGCCAGATTCACATAATATATATATGGATCGCTCTAAATCAAAGTCTAATAATTTTAACCGCTTATATCAGTATTTTACAGTCGTACAAAAGAATAAAATTAAAAACACACGTATCACGCCGCTATTTGGTTGGTGTAATAGAAGCGATTTTCCAAAAGTATTTTTTTTTTACCTTACCTTTCTGAAGTTTTGCTTCCACTATTACAATCAGCATTAAAATTTGCATATAATAACACTTTATACTGAAAATACGAAAACGAACCCTGACCGCCGTTAAATTGAATTTCTAATTTCAACAAATTTTGAGAATTAAAAAAAAATGCTAATTTATGCAGTTTTCAACGCTTATTACGATGCTGTACAAATAAATTAGGTCAAAAAGTTACGATTTTTTAAAGATTAGAAATGACTAAATAATTAATTGACAATTGACAGATTGACAATTAATCCATTTTGAAACTATTGAAAGGATTTTTCGGTTAACGAACATGTCCAAGCTATTACCGAAATCGATTTTTGTAACAACTTTGTATCGAATCTGACTAAAATTTCAAAGACGAGCCTGCTAAAACACACAAACTGAAAGATTTTAACAACTCACAAAGTAATTTAGAGGTCAGAATAAGCGCTTTTTAAAGGTTCCACGTCTGGGTCTTACCACGACTGCAGTTTCAATAGCTATTGTTCTAATGGAAAAAATTACTATTTTGAAATAATTCGATAAAACAAAACTCTACCCTTACGTCCTTCGAGTTTGTTACAATTCTTCACAGAGATGTATTTTTTGGATATATTGACCAGATCTGTACGTTTTGTTAAGTTGCCTACTGACCGCATTTAAATAAATTTAATTTGTTTAGGGATATTTCGTGCAACATGTGAAACATTTTCTAAATAAATCTACACTTGTCTGAACAGCATTTGCCCCCAAATAATCCGCCCTAAACGATTGTGTAATTGTAATGTACAACAGATACTGTAATTGATTCGTGACGCCGTTGATGCGGTGTTTATCCGAGAGCTCCAAGCTGTCGTGTACCGGTATACCTCGCAGCGTGTGCTCACCTTCCCGCCAGCCCGCGCGGTAACAATTCAATTCCACGTCAGAGCCGCGTCATAAATAACTAACAGGTATACAGTAATAAGGCGACACATTGTGAGAGTCAAGTAAAGTGGAACATAATACACCATTAGTTAGGCGTGGCTTTGTTAAATCGTATTTGGTTGTGTTCTGTGAAGCACAGCTGGCGCTGCGGTAGGCTAGCGTGGTACTGTATTGAAAAATCAGAATCACAACCTATGTTGTACAGTCTAGTAGTCTTTAACTCACCTAATATAGGGTACCGTGGGTTCGAAACGTTAGTTCCATAATAATGGTCAAATCATTCTAGCGAGGTCGTCACAAAGTAACAAAACATACCACAACACTAAGCAATTACACGATTTTATTAAAACGCATTCCGGACTGTACCGACATACGAGTCGCACGGTAGTGATGTTTGGCCAAACTAGATTTTATCGTTTTTCGTTTTAATAAAATCTTGTAATTGTTTTAGTATTGTGATAGGCGTTTCAATGTTTTGTTAATATTGTGACGAACACACCAGAGCGATTTGACCATTGTACGGTCTGAAGATATAACTGTAACGTTTCATCTGGACTGTACCGACATACGAGCGGCACGGTAGTGATGTTTGGCCAAACTAGATTTTATCGTTTTGCGTTTTAATAAAATCTTGTAATTGTTTTAGTATTGTGATAGGCGTTTCAATGTTTTGTTAATATTGTGACGAACACACCAGAGCGATTTGACCATTGTACGGTCTGAAGATATAACTGTAACGTTTCATCTGGACTGTACCGACATACGAGCGGCACGGTAGTGATGTTTGGCCAAACTAAATTTTATCGTTTTGCGTTTTAATAAAATCTTGTAATTGTGTTAGTATTGTGATAGGCGTTTCAATATTTTGTTAATATTGTAACGAACACACCAGAGCGATTTGACCATTGTACGGCTTAAAGATAAAACTGTAACGTTTCATCTGGACTGTACCGACATACGAGCGGCACGGTAGTGATGTTTGGCCAAACTAGATTTTATCGTTTTGCGTTTTAATAAAATCTTGTAATTGTGTTAGTATTGTGATAGGCGTTTCAATATTTTGTTAATATTGTAACGAACACACCAGAGCGATTTGACCATTGTACGGCTTAAAGATAAAACTGTAACGTTTCATCTGGACTGTACCGACATACGAGCGGCACGGTAGTGATGTTTGGCCAAACTAGATTTTATCGTTTTGCGTTTTAATAAAATCTTGTAATTGTGTTAGTATTGTGATAGGCGTTTCAATGTTTTGTTAATATTGTGACGAACACACCAGAGCGATTTGACCATTGTACGGTCTGAAGATATAACTGTAACGTTTCATCTGGACTGTACCGACATACGAGTCGCACGGTAGTGATGTTTGGCCAAACTAAATTTTATCGTTTGGCCTTTTAATAAACGATAGGCCTTGTAATTGTGTTAGTATTGTGATAGGCATTTCAATGTTTTGTTAACATTGTGACGACCTCACTAGAGCGATTTGACCATTGTACGGTCTGAAGATATAACTGTAACGTTTCATCTGGACTGTACCGACATACGAGTCGCACGGTAGTGATGTTTGGCCAAACTAAATTTTATCGTTTGGCCTTTTAATAAACGATAGGCCTTGTAATTGTTTTAGTATTGAATAGGCATTTCAATGTTTTGTTAACATTGTGACGACCTCACTAGAGCGATTTGACCATTGTACGGCTTAAAGATAAAACTGTAACGTTTCGAAAGCGCGATAGATTATATAGGGTGAGTTAAAAGACCACTACAAGGAATAAAATAGGTCATAATCCTAATTATTCAAACATGTAGTTAAGGTAAATATTTAGTCAAGGTTATTACCTTAATATAGTTACCTAAATTTGTGTAAAACTGCTAATTTGCAGCTGACACTGTAGCAAGTAGTTAGTAGCAACGACTTCCACCTAGCGGCCCTCGAAGCCGTATTTTTTCTACTCGCCAAAGCTTTTTGAAAAATAAAAAATGGTTTTTAAAACTTTGAGAATAATTGAGAAAAATATACTAACGCTAGTTCAGAACAAATATTTTAATTTTCCTACGGCAAAAATGAACAAAATTTATACAGAATCAGTTCTTCGACGAAACAAATTAAAAACAGCTGAGCAGACGATTTGCTGATTCTTCCTTGCTGCATATTTACTGATTAGCAACAGTGCGTAACCTGGACATAAGTTAATAGATGCAGCTAACCAACCTCAGTACTTTCACTAACCGCCATTTATAATTATCTGTTTTTAATATGCTATTAATTTTAGTTCCTCTTTATCTACGCGTAAGTTCATTTTGTTTCTTTTTGCCACTTTTTTTGTGAAATATTACTTAAAACAAACTGACATTGTTGAGCACGTATCTACAAAATTCAGTTGTTCTGCGCCTAAGAGTTTTATATTAAAATTCACATTTTTACGTAATGCAATTGTTAAATAAACATATAAGCTGTTAAAGTGATTAAATATTTGTTTAAAATAACCTACGCATATTATTTCATGCTGGTGCCTCTGTTTTATTTACAGGATTTTACAAAAACTATTATTAAAGTTCAGCCATTATACCTATGGAGTCTAATGTAGTATTCAAGCCCTATTTCAGTGGAAAATATTTTATAAAATTTAATTTAAATCTAATGAAAAATTAAATTCCTAAAAATTTCAGTACGGAAAACCAATCAAAAATATTAAATTTGAAATGCAAAAGCTATTAATTGTTTAATGCAATCGATTTAGGTAAAACGATATTGTCAGATTGACAATTTCACGCCAGTTTAATAAGTTTTGTATTAACTAGATTAAATTCAATTCGGTTCACTTTTATATTTGCCTGTTCAAAAAAAAAAATCATAAAACATACATAATATTATATAATACTTTACCATCGATAGATATAGACGGTATTTAAATAATGATTTTTCTTTGCAGGAGAATAACTTCGAGGAGATAGTCTCCTGCAGGATACACCAGTATATATCCTTACCTGAAATATATTCCATATTTCCATAACGCTTACGGCCTACACATGTTGTATCTACTTTCTGTTTGCAATATATTGTCTTCTGTTTTATATCTTCGTTTTTTTAATTCCAGCTGGATACGTTCGGATCAATAAGACAATTATAACTGTATTTATACAGTTCGTGTTCTTTGCACATCAATAGTGTAAATAAAACAGTTGGTGTTTGTTTAACAAAGATACTATAATATCAGCTGTTTGTTTGTTACGCAGTTTTAGCAAAATGCATCGGACTGATTGTTTTGAAATTTGGCACGACTGTACCTTAGAACAAATCCCGAAAGACTTTTGTGTAAGATTTGTTCCCTTCACTTCCGTTTCAAGATTATAATCATAATGATTATAAATCATTATGATTTATAATGATTGCACATAGTTTTGGCCAAAACCAGTGACCGATTATTTTGAAATTATTTACGAAGGTACTTTGTATAAAGAACGGTGTTTGTGTAAGATTTTCCCATTCACTTCTGTTTCAAGATGGCTGCCTTTAAATTAACGATGACGAGTGCAGTTGCCGTAATTCTGGTTGAACTGCAATGTGTATCATAATTTTGACCGCTTCTTGGAGAGAGAGCATAACATTTCCAATTAAGTCGGTCCAGTAACATTTTCCCTAAATATTACGGTTACTGATTAAATTTTGACGTAAAAGGTTACGAGCGCGTCAGACCGTGGTCAGGCAATAAGAATACACTGAGAGAACTATTGTTTTTTAACTACTTGTATTTAATTGATTAAAATTATGTTAATCAAATGTTGTGTAAAAATGAGTTAAATATTATATATTTTAATTACAATAAACGCCATTATACTACTGTATACTCGACCCATGCAACGTAAAATTGTTTAGAGTGTCTACAGTTTAATTTATCTTGCAAATTGCGCATACATTTAGTATTTATTTTTTAAAAGGACATATTCAAATAAGTTCTGAAATAAATAATTTAATTTTAATTAAAACCATTATACAACATACCGAACCTATCTAGAACAAAATGTTTAGCTCAAATTTTCGCCAAACACAATCGCACGCACGCACACACACACACACACACACACACACACACACACACACACACACACACATACATATATATATATATATATATACATACATACATATATATATATGTGTGTGTATATATATATATATATATATATGTATGTGTGTGTGTGTGTGTGTGTGTGTGTGTGTGTGTGTGTGTGTGTGTGTGTGTGTGTATATATATTGATTGATTGATTAATTAAGTTATATTTATTTTTGAAGCGACAAAGTTAGGACCATACCGTTTGGCTTCACACAGAATGTATCATTTGATATAGTCTATATAAAAACAAAATACAAGAAAACTTTAACTATAATGAGATAACATTTTTACATAATAATAAAATAAATAAAACGTTTTTAATCAAACAAAACACAAAAATCAAATTATTGCACAAAAGAAAACAACAACATTCAGGCTCTACAATAAAACAAACATAGAGAAACTAAATGTATCCAGTAAAACATAAGACAATTTTAAATTAAAATAAATAAGAGGTGTAGAGAAAGAGAGGAGAGAGAGAGAAGGCGGGAAGGAGAGAAATAGATAGATAAATAAACAAACAAATAAAAATTACTTTTTCCGTTTCAATGACTCCTAAAATGGTTAAATCCATTAAAATATTTCAACATCGATTTTTTTCTAAAAAAAAATAAACGTTCTTTTTACTTCGTATTGTGTGAAACTGTAAATCAATTCTTGGCCAGTGTAAATCGTCAGCATTTGTTGAAATAGATTTTTTTTAAGACGATATGATTTAGAGAATGTGAATTTTTGCCTCGCGTTATTTAACAAACTCGTAAATAAAAGTTACTTTTTGTAATTAATTAACGAATAGCAAAAGTTTTTGTTTAAAATTTATGTTTTCTGTTTAATCATAAAATTGTTTTATAACGAAGTTTGTGCTGTGTTCTAATTAATTTAAATTAGAATTTATAGTCTGTTAATCTATCTGGACTTTTAAAAATACAATTTTAATATTTCTTTTTGCAGATTCTTATAAGACATTTATTTTTCCCATAAATTTAAATAAAAGCAAAATAATTTGGTTTTGTTTGTCTCATAAATATTCGAGCAGTTCATTGACCATAGTGTTATTTACAAGAAAATAATTTTACCTAGTATAATTGTATATTTTTCGGTTTTTTTCAAAACGGCTAGAGATTTTTTTAGACATAAGCATTGGGGAGGGAATTCATTTGTCGAGGTCTGATTTCCGATAAAATTAAATTTCAGTAATGGAGAAAATTAATTTTCCTAGCTTCCGAAGCTGCAATAGCCTTGTTATTTTGGAACGCGAATTTTCTAGTAGTATTATTTATTAAAATTTTGACTAAAGATTGAATTTTATATAATAGGAAAAAATAATATTTTCCTTTAAATTAAGTGTCAATGTGGCATGGTGAAGGAACGATGTGTTTATACTGAACAAAATTCTGCGGACTTTTTTTTTAAAAAAAGTTATGTATTAGTTTACAAGACATAGTTAAAAAATGACTTTATTGAAAAAAATGAAAAAACAAGAGAGCGAACAAAAGGAGAAGAAAACAAAAGAGAGGAACAAACAACTCTTAAATGTTTGCATTGCCCAAGATTGAGTATTATACCAAGAAATTGCTTTACTCTCTTGTCGATAACTATATGTTTCTCTTATGTAAGTAAAAATTTGTACTTTAGTAATTAAAAAAGGAAACTCAAGCTCTTGATGCTTGTGAAGTTGTTTAAAAGGAACAGTTTTTCATATCTAATTAACATTTTTTTAAACAGTTGCCGTTTTAATTGGTAAAAAGTAAAAGGATAACTGTTTTTTTCGAATCATAAATTATAAATAACATTAAAATATATTCTTTTTTGGGTAACAAAATTACTAACTATAGAGAAAGCTAAGCACGTTACTGTTTTGGTTTTTGTTTTTCACATACTTTTCCTTTACATTTATTCACAGAAAACGTCATAAAGTGATTTCCATTTGTTAGTTAAACACCTTGCGTATTGTAAATTAGTACTTAAAACAATAACATTATCCTTCCGATATCCCATTCTAATGATAAAGAGCAGAAAACAAAAACGAAACTCAAACAAAATATTGACGTTTTGTTATTCACGGAACCATAGATGAACTGTTATAGTAGAATATCTGCGGTGTATTGAGGGCCCTTTATTTAGACAATTTGTATAACCGCTCGTCCGCTATTGTGTGTATAACAAGCCGAAAGTCTGATTGTTAGGCCGTTTGGGAGTCATCGAACGGCAAACAATAAGAGTCCAGCTGTTTTAAGGACTTGACATTACAAGGCAACGGAACACTCTACTTGTTAATCATGTTTGATGGTTCGTTAAGCAATAAGTGGTGCGAGAATATCGCTGAAATTTTCTAGGCTCTGAGGATTAAAGTATTAGTTACTTGCTGAAAAATGTAAAAATACTTGTTATAAAGTTTTGTATATAGGAAAATGGAAGGGATAAGGAGTAAAATCTGGTGATTCCTACTTTTTTAAGTTGTCTTGGTTTTAGTCCTGTCTGTAAAGAGGGCGTATAGTTCTAAACTTCGCTGTAGATTTAGGCAATACGTTTGCATGTTTGTAGCATGTAAAATACTTTTGATTGGAATGAGTAATTTCAACTAGTAAGTCATTCAGTGATCGAGATTTTTTTTTAAGTTATGAGGTTTGGTAGTTTCTGGTGCCGTGAACAAAGTATTGTGCATCTAATCCTCTTGGATTCTAGTTCAGTAAACTGGTGTTTACAATCTGGGTTCTATCCCAATCCACTGACCAGCTCAATACGCTGGAGTTCCTCAGGGACCTAGAAGACAATCCCGTTTGCCTCCAACCGACGAGAGCCTCACAATCTTAGATTTTATAACCTGCAGTGTTCGTCTTCCTTTCTGCATACATGGTTTCTCCGTTGTGTATTCTTAATCTGTTCGTGTATAACCTCAAACCACATGTTTCAAAGGTTTTCCTGACAGTCACATATGCTTAAATTAGAGTTCCCATCGCAGCACTATTAGGGTTGTGTTTCTCACACTCATTTTTTTAATTACTACGAGGTCTTCTTTGCTCCCTTCCTTCCTCTCTCTCTCTCTCTCTCTCTCTCTCTCTCTCTCTCTCTCTCTCTCTCTCTCTCTCTCTCTCTCTCTTGCCCTTTTGTCCTACGATAGATGATTGTAATGTTACAAACGTGTGTCTGATAAGAGATGTAAAACCCCTCTCACTGCTTCCACTGCAGATTGGGTAGGACAGCCCAGCTTCCTTATAGTCTACCGAAATTCACTGCTAGTCTATAGTGTCCACAGAACCCTAGTTTCTTCGCTCTCCCTCCATTCTATGTCCCCCAGAGTTTCTTAGGCTTTGAAACTGAAATCCATAAGTAGGATAAAATGTTCTGCGGTACAAATTCTCGCTTACATATGTAAGGTTAAATTATCATGCGGAGGTCGCTTTGTGTCCAGAGACAGCATACGCTAAGCTTCCTCCTAAGCTACTCAGTGTGTACTGTTCCATCTTTGCTTGGTTCCATCTATCCAAAGTCAGATAGATGAAGGAAGGTCAGATCCAGTGAGGGCACCTCGGGATTGCCAAACTCGTGTGAGCCCCTGACGGTGTGTACTTACGTTGTGTGAGCTTATGTTTGCACTTTTAGTCCGATTCAAACTTGGCAAAAAAACTAGTTTCGTTAACCAAAAAAACTTGTTAAAAATTTCAAAATGGCGGCCATTTTTATTTCTTAAAAATTCATTAGGTGCGTAGCTTTCCCATACGTTATACATCATCACTGAAGCAAGGGTGTCTCAACATTTAACATATATCTACTCATTACTGTGCATGGTTTACAACTCCCCGTAGCGTGACTACAGATAATTTAAGGGTAAATTTCTCCGCTCGTATAATTGGATTATCGTAGATTTGTCTAGTTAGTTTAGCCATTTTGTTTACAGAAGCGAACACACTTGAACACTGCCAAGTAAAGATAATCGAGGCACGCAACTGTCTCGCTGAAGTGATGGAAACAATGCCCAGAAAAAATGTTGTTTATCTTACCCTCTTGAAAATTTGATTTCATCATCAAATCGCTTTGAAAATACTAAATTGGACCTCGACCGCTGTAAAATTAAATCTGATTTCAATGGATTTTGAAAATACAAAATACTAGTTTACGCAGTTTGTAATGCTGATTAAGATGGTGTAATCAGTTTTTTAAAACACGTCGAGACAAAACGGTTATACATTAAAAAAATTAAAACGACCGCCATTTTAAAACTGTTAAATTAATTTGGCTGGTTGTTGAACCAAAAACAAAATTTATTTTTATGACAGGTTTTGAATCAAACCGGACTAAAATTGCAAACTGAGCGTGCTCATACAAAGATAAATATATACTAGCCAAAAAGTGATCTAAATATCAAGAACAAGCGCTCATTTGAAGGTCCCGGCTCTGTGTCTTACCATGATGGCCATTCCAGTAGCTCATTTCCTAGTAGAAGTTCACTAAAATCGCCATAAACAAACAAACAAAAAATACCGATAAATGAGCTCGTTTAATGATTATAAAAGTTTTTTAATATTTTCAGACTCCTTTCGCTCTGTCAGTGTGCAGTGGAAAGATAAGCAGAAGGTAGAAGGAGGGATTTTGCGAAGAAAGGCATGATGGGAAGGCCAATGGGGGGGGGAGGAGGGATACGTTTGAATCCAATATTTGGAGACAGTGTATTAGTATTGATGTAGTCATTCTTGTCACCTACTTACTTGGATAGTTAGGAAATTTTCATTAGAAAATAAGTTATTGGAGTGGCCATCATACAAAGACCCAGATCTGTTACTAGAGATGGTTCGAATACAATGCAGCTGTTATTTCACAACGGTTGTGTAAAACAGATAGTTGTAGTTGTAGCTGACACATTGTTGCTGCCATACCAGTAAGTTCCAAATCGTTGTCAAGTGTGTTGTGTGTAGTTCCAGTTTTTCCCGTTAAACCGACTGACATTTAGCAGCAAATTTATCTCATTTTCGATTCCCGCTTTTAGGCTGTATTTTTCTCAAATACTGTTCTCTTTGTTTGATGTCTTAGTGTCAAAAGTTGAACAACTTTTTTTTTAAAGAATAAAGTTCGAAATACTGAAATAAATAATAAATTATTGCAACATAGCCACGGGACCACATATTTAAATAATTAGGATTATGACCTATTTTTTTACGTCTAGTGGTCTTTTCTACTCACCTCGTAAAGGCTACTGGGGTTTCAAAATCTTATCGTTTCATCTTCAGGCCGTAATACAAAATGTCAAATCTCTTTGTTGAAGTTGTCACAAAGTTAAACAAAATATTGAAAACATGTCACAAAATCTAAAACAATTACATTGTTACAATTACAGATGTTAATTACAATGTTTTGCTTACCTTTGTGACGACCTCTATAGGGGGATTTGACATTTTGTATTACGACCTGAAGATGAAACAGTTAAGGTATCGAAATCGCGGCAGATTTTACGAGGTGAGTAAAACTGACCTCTATACGGAAGAAATAAGGCCATAATCCTAATTGTATATTACACGTAATCGTTATTTTGTGCTAGGAACCTAAGATATTTGAAAATTCAAAAAATTCTCAAATCCCTTAACAAACATGGAGTAAACATTATTGATTATTCTTTGGGGGGCCCGAATTTATCGCGTTATCACTGCCTCCGTTCCCCGCCAGCATCGGAATTGTATTCTTATCAGCTCCAGCCACAATGGCTGTATTCTAAACACAATACAATACGGGGAACCCCTGTTGTAGTGTAATTGGATTTGGTATACAATACAGACGTGTTTGTGTAACCCGGTGTAAAGAGAAAATATCGCCCGAATAAAGGACTTAAGGATTTATTACAAAGTCGGGTAAATGTGTGGGGGTGATCGGAGCGCACACTTATATTAAGAAGTTAGAGCACTTAAATTGTAATATTTGTTTCATCCTTGTCGAGTTTCATCTCTCGTCCTCAATAGTCTAACAGGCATAACGTATGGACGTTAGGGGAAAGGAAACCTTGGGAATACCGACAACCAAATATTATATGAGACCCTAAGGGGTCTTCACATATTGCATCATTTGCTTCAGCAAATATTTAACAAATAAGTTCCTGCAATTAAAAATTTGTTTTTTTAACCTAATTATGATTGCCACCCTAATGTTCTAGGACAAATAATGTAAGCATAAGCAGATGGAATTCCACATAAAAATATCTGAGTATTTTAGAAGATAGGATCACAGCAAAATCGATGTCGATTTTTGCACACGATTGATATATGTTGTACACAATCATTATATTTTATACACGATTGTTATATTTTGTACACGATTGTTATATTTTGTACACGATTTTACATTTTGTACACGATTGTAATATTTTGACAAGATTGTTATTTTTTTATACACAATTGTTATATTTTATACACGATTGTTATATTTTGTACACGATTTTACATTTTGTACACGATTGTAATATTTTGACAAGATTGTTATTTTTTATACACAATTGTTATATTTTATACACGATTGTTATATTTTGTACACGATTTTACATTTTGTACACGATTGTAATATTTTGACAAGATTGTTATTTTTTATACACAATTGTTATATTTTATACACGATTGTTATATTTTGTACACGATTTTACATTTTGTACACGATTGTAATATTTTGACAAGATTGTTATTTTTTATACACAATTGTTATATTTTGTACACGATTGTTATATTTTGTACGCAATTGTTATATTTTGTACACGATTTTACATTTTGTACACGATTGTAATATTTTGACAAGATTCTTATTTTTTTATACACAATTGTTATATTTTGTACACGATTGTTATATTTTGTACGCAATTGTTATATTTTGTACACGATTTTACATTTTGTACACGATTGTAATATTTTGACAAGATTCTTATTTTTTTATACACAATTGTTATATTTTGTACACGATTGTTATATTTTGTACGCAATTGTTATATTTTGTACACGATTGTAATATTTTGACAAGATTCTTATTTTTTATACACAATTGTTATATTTTGTACACGATTGTTATATTTTGTACACGATTTTATGTTTTATACATGATTGTAATATTCGTGCACGATTGTTATATATTCGTATCACCTTATACATAAATAAGCAAAGAACACACACGCACAACACACGCGCACACACACACACACACACACACACACACACACACACACTGACTAATGCTAAATCAGCAGATACGTTTAGACAGATATCGAAGGGAAACCTAGTTTTCGTAATAAAGAAACCTAGAATCTGATATATCTATCACATCGGATTTATTTTACGATCGCTTAAAGTTTTTGTGTGTACTTCGTATAGTACGACATTAATAAAGCTTTCAAACAATATCTCCTTAGCATCAATCACTTGTTGTGTCTCCCAGGCAAAGTAACAGTTACTGCGGTATCTGTGACATTTAGAGCTGTTACAGTAAGGAAGTAATCGTTATTTTACGACCGAGTAATGTGAACATAAATGTAAAATATATCTTTAAATCCGAACTGCAGTAACACTTCTCAGGCCACGTCTCGAGGGAGCCTTCTGTTTTCTGCTTGGTAACACTGGGTTGGTTTATTAGTAAACTTCCTTCGCAAAATAAAGTATCTGAACGTCGATTATAGTAAGACCCAGACCCGAGATTTTAAAATGACCGCCGATCCTGACTTTTATATGGCTTTTTTGCTTTTTTATATTTATTAAAAGCTCTTTTGCTATCTCCGTTCGCTCTCTTTTGAGATTGCTCTTTCGCGCTTCCGGTAGTCTTTTGTCGCCTTAATGATTTGAGATATTTAACCTCTTCGTTCACTTCTTCCGTTACAGACTCGCATGTCCGCCTACCGTCCTTATTCTTCCGCAATTCACTGCTTGTGGGTGCCACAGGGTTAGATTCAGCCCTACGTTTCTTTCATTTTAAACTACTATAGACAGATAAATCTGAAGGTCAGTTTAGTATGCGGAATCCGTAGACTTAAGATAAGCTTCCCATAGGCGCGGTGACGCCATTTATTGGATTTTTTAAAATTTTAAGGCGAAATGCACATTGAGGCTATTATCGCCTCCCGAAATGTAAGTGTGGTGTTGTAACAGTAAGTGTGTGTTAGACGCGGGTACCGCGCGGGACGTCTAAATCGTCTCAATAGGTGCACCTAGTCTGCACCCCCTGCGGGTCTTTTATTCGAATTTCTTATATTGTTCTAATTTATTTTAAAACACAAAAATTCTGAAGAGTTCTTAGTGTTGTGTTATATTTTGTTCTATTAAAGTCCAATATATATCAAAACATTGTTTTCTTACGAGTTTTTCAACTTTATTGTTTTCTTTTGTTGTTCTACATTGTTCTATTTTAATTTAAAAACTATTTTTTTTATTCCACACATTTCTTACATTTTATTGATCTGTTTATTGTTTTTATTCAGATTTCGTCTACATATTTTATTGTTGTCCGTTAACTAACTTTTGTTTTTAAAGTAAAAACTTCTTTGGGCGCGTTGTGTTAGAATTTTTCGTGCGTATGAATTACACGGGAAATCTGTGACGTAATGCAAAAAAAACCAAATACAAAAAAAAAAAAAAACGAAAATATATATATGACTGTACAGTATAATATGTAGTAGCAAATTGATAACATGTTTATTTTTATTAAATAAATACCTACTTAATAATTTTTAACTCTGTTCAAATAATCTCATTTCAATCAACGCTATCTCTTACATTTTAAGAGAGCTAACCAAAACCAGCACTATGTATATTGGTGATTCGAACAACTTTTTAGCAGCGGTAAAACGGTCGAAAAAATAACTACTGGAAAGGTAACCACTCTGTATTAGCTTACGTGTATTTTTGTCTACTCAACAAAACTTCAAAACTGCTGATGCAAAATGTAATCTTCTATACTATTTGAGTAAATTATCTACTAAAATGTAAATAATATGCTCGAACAGTATTTTATTGCACCAGTTTTGAAGATTTGTTGAAAAAAATAATGTGAGGTCAACTTTCCAGTAGTTACTTTTACTACCGCTAGGCTGTGCGTTTTGGCGCTGCTGAAAACTTGTTTTCAGCAAACTGAAACATTTTCTTTTTGTACTCCGCGTACTTTCCGCGGTGTGTAATAACTTAGAGATTTGTTAGCATTGAGGTTCGCATTTACTTCGAAAGAACCATAATATAAGTTATAGATCGATCTGTGTAATAAGATAGAGGTTCCTTACTGTGTATTAACATCGAGACTGGGCAGTGCGTCGTGTTGCACCGTGTGTATATGTTGCCGACTCCGCTGCTTGCAGGCGCTTCACTTTTATCTACAAGTAGAACTCGCTTAATTAAAGAGAGAGATATTAAAATATAAAGTTGATTAGGACAGGTTTTGTTCTTAGTGGCTTATGTCCAATGCCTTTTTTATAATAAGGATAGATTATAAGGGGCTGAGGATAAAATTAGTAACTCACATTTTATGAAATTTTCAAAACCATTTTTTTCAGAACTGCAATAATTCTCAGAATTTGGTCATAGTGTTCTTGTCAGTATGATGTAACTCAAATTTTCATTTTATTTGGGAACATTGCTGCTGCAAGCAGCGGCGTCGGCAACATATACACTCGGTGCAACACACTTAACGGCACTGTAGTCTCGATGTTAATACACGGTATGGAACCTTTATCTTATTACACAGGTCGATCTCTAACTTATAACACGGTGCCTTCGTAAGAAATGTGAACCTCGATATTAATAAATCTCTCTAAGTCATTACACCGTTTCGTACTTTTAAATTAAAACAAATTAATACACAATAAAAATTTTCTTTTTATACATGTAATTCGTGTAAAATTGCGCATGTAAAATATTATAACAGGTTATCGTATGTATATTCTGTCCGAGCTTTATAATAATTAAAAAAAATGTGAAGTTCGTACTTCTGTCTGTCAGTCCCGCGACTGAAACATTTCAATTCTTGCTTCTCCAGATATTTTGTTATATGATATTTTAAAATAATTATTGATTCAACAATCGCACTTTGCTCTACGAACTTTCGCAACAAAGCGCCAAATTTCTAACAGCAGTAAACAGCACATGTGTTCAGCGAAAACAATATATATCACAGAGCGCAGGTGGGCCGCCATTACTCAGTTTTATTTCGCTCGGTAGAGACTCTTTGCGTTTAATTTATCTGTGTAATTAAATAATTCCGTCGTAAAACAAAATTTAAACTTTACAACATCAGTAGTCGCTTAGTCAGCTGGCGTGTAAACTGTGATTTCTTAGCTGTTAAATCTGTTTTTAACTGTTATTTATCAAATCGCAGAGGCTGAAGGACCGTCGACAAAACTTCAGCAATAAACTTAAAACTAAAAGACTTATGAAGTTTGATTTACAATATGTAATCCATACACGGCGCAGTGAGTTATTGGGCTGTAGTTTCGTCTGAAAGGATAGGAGAGATAACTTAGAACATTGCATGAACTAGTGTGAAATAAACTTTATTAATAAAAGTAAATTGCCAATAAAATAGCCTACGCATTACGTTGTAACTACGCCCAAAAAATAGTTCCATAGTTTGGTTGATTAGCGCTTTCAAAGAGGTTATGTTGGTGTGGACGATAATTAAAAAAAACTATAGACATAGTGAACGGAAAGAGACATTTGTGTTTCCGTGGTTATGAACACAGAATGTATTTAACTCTGGGAACTTGTTAGTAAGTTCCGTATTTTAAAAGCAATCAGTGAAATTAAAAAAAAATATAATAAATATATGAAGTATTTAGTGAATTTTCTTTAAAACAGCCATCAAGCTAAGACCAGACCCGGAACTTTCCAATGAGCATGATTCTGACCTAAGATAACTTTTTCAGGGGGTCATTTAACTTTATATATATATATATATATATATATATATATATATATATGTAGGCTATGTGTGTGTGTGTGTGTGTGTGTGATCAAAAAATTACGAATATTTGAATAATTGCAAAGATCGCCATTTTAAAAATGTCTTAACGGATTTTGCTGTTTAACGAACTTGTGAAAGCTGTAAGCATAACCGATGTTTGTGCAAGTTAGAACCAAAATTGCGAAAGCGAGCGTGCCAAAACATAAACCAAAGAATAAACACACATGCACACACGAGCGCGCGCACGGAAGCACGCACTCACTATTTTAACGATTGTAACAATTGCTGCATACAACGATTTTAACGCACCTACAAATTGTGATCTTGAGATCATGATCGGTGCTTATTCCAAGTTCCCGAGTATGGGTCTCCATAGCTAATTTTTCCAGTGGAAATTCTCTAGTAACACTAGAATACTGAATCTAACAATGAACTTCGAATAACCTACTTCCAAATAACTGTTGGAAGTAATATACGAGTATTGTTTCGTATTGAAATGTCGAGTTGCCATTTCATGCCTCGATTCTACTTTCAATATTGGATCCAGTCTGTCAAAATAATTCACACCTTAACCATTGCCAGGCTAGCGGGGCGACTTCCTTGCACGATTTTCAGAAAAATAGTGTGTTCTGTTTATTGTTAAACTTGTTTTAAACTTTTGTTTTAAAAGAAATCCTTATAAATAAGTCTCAGTAGAGCAAACCGTGCACCCATTACTCTGCCGCATGCAGAGGCAATTTTGCGACCTGAACACTAAACAAAGAAAAATAACCTCAAAGTTAATTACAATTATCTCTTAAAATAACACCTACTTATGCAAGAAATCGGCTGAATCACAGTTGGTGTATCACAGCTGAGTTTTTTCTAGTTGTTAAACTCTACTCCTTTATATAATACATGATTTTAAATATTATATTTAAATTTAATAGGAGTATATATATATATATATATATATATATATATATATATTGTGTGTGTGTGTGTGTGTGT
Organism: Callitettix versicolor; assembly: GCA_022606455.1. Taxonomy (NCBI): domain Eukaryota; kingdom Metazoa; phylum Arthropoda; class Insecta; order Hemiptera; family Cercopidae; genus Callitettix; species Callitettix versicolor. The sequence continues at coordinate 10,622,600 of CM040191.1, read as the reverse complement.
GTGTGTGTGTGTGTGTGTGTGTGTGTGTGTGTGTGTGTGTGTATGTATATATAAAACAAATGAAAATTATCGTTCAAAATTAGATTTCTCGATGTTTTTTGTAGCTGAAAAATAATTACTTTCATGTTTAGCAATATCCTTTGATATCTAAACCTAAACAGCATTAAAGAAAGTCAAGCATACATTTTATCAACTTTCAACATATATATATTATTTTCGCGCAGCATGAGTGCATATGTTAGCTGATTTTGTGTTCATTTTTTAAATATAGGCTATTTATAATAGTTTAAAAAATAAATACTTGTTTTCCTACTCTTATTTTATAAATTAGCGTTTTTACGCCAATTAAACCAGTTCAAAAGTATAAACCTCGATTTGAAAATCCTGAATGGCCTGTATTTTAAAACGGCTTCGTGGCTTTCGAAAATTCGTCAAAACGATTACCAAAATCAATTTTTATTGCCAAATGGAATTTGTGTGTAGAAATGTTCTTTTGCGCACTGATAATAAATTTAGGAAACTTTAGCTAGACATCTGCGTGCAACATTTGATTCACCGTGAGTGATATTTGTGTAAAATCAAAATAAAATAATTACAGTGTATTTAAAACATTCGTTTTGTTCAAAATTAATTAATAACAAGAAATTTCCTTTGAGATATCATTTAAACTCGCCCTTATGAACAGTCTATAGGTGCATTGCATTGTGTAGGCCTACATGACTTTTGTCCCACGCTGTATACGACTCAGGCGTACTTTGTACTGGAATGCAGAAAATCCTTTATTGTTTTGTTCATTTTGGCTGTGTTTTAAGCCTGCGTTTACCGCTCGACTGCTTTGAATTATATTGTTTTATTTCAAAGGCGAACTTAGCGCTCTGATTATTTCGCTACAGTAAATAAACTACTTCGGAGCTTAGATCCTTCCTGTACAGATTTATTATATTGTTAAACACGTGTGATTTATGATTTTCATTTAAATCTAACCTGTACATATTTTATGTGCATTATAGTTTAGTTAGCGATTTGTAAAAAAAACATAGTATACGGATTTGTTTTTGATTGTGCAGTGGTTAAACAATTTTAATTGTGGCACTCCGCTATCTCGTTCGCTTAAAGTAAATTACCAAAAACGTAACAGTATCTCAATGCATTTTTTCGTGAAATTATTTTTAAAATCATATTTCATAATCATATTTAGCATTGAAATTTACGTGAATTTGCATTTAAAATTTTCAAGCAAACTCGAAACACAAATAAGACGTTTTTGAAAAAATTGAATTAAAACCTTTAAAATAGGCCTACTACTATATGCCGATGATTATCCTGGTTAAATAGTTTCTTTAAAAGGTTCTTTAAAAGGTTTCGTTAAAAGGTAAAACCGCATAAAAAAATTGCGATTTTAGGTATGTAACGGCTGGAATTAGGCCTACCGAAGCCTAAGTTTTTGGACTTTCCTCTAAAAGGAACGAGAAATTATGTGTGCGCGCGCGCGTGTGTATTATATTGAAATCCTGTGTACATCCGTGCGACATAATTGATCAATCAGAAACTTTGTTATGAGTTTTGGCAAACTTGTATCTAGCATTATATATATATGACACAGCACGAACCTGATTTTACTCATTATATTTAGAATTAAAATCTGCAACATTAAGGCTTTAAATTTTCAAGTTGCATTAAAAACATGAAATGTACTTTGACGGTAATCAAAAATTTCTTTTTTCAACAGATTTTGAAAATTCGTAATGTGAAATGACCAGCATTTTGAAATTTTCAACGAATTCTGTTGGTCAATAATCAAATATATGCTCTTGTATAAAGTTTTACTATTGTTGTGCCAATTTTGAATCAAATCGGACCAAAATGGCAACGTGAGAGTGCTAAGAAAACACACACACACACACACACACACACACACACACACACACACACACACACACGCACACACACACGCACGCACACAAACACACATACAACTCAAAATGTGATCAGACTTAGGGATCAGACCGGCGCTCATTTCAATTACTTGAGTCTAGGTCTTACTATGACGACCGCTACAATAGCTCATTTTCCAATATATGCTAAAAATATTTGTATATGTGTATTTCATTCCATAACAAACAATATCATCCAAATAGAGTATTTAAAATTTTCCTGGTTTCATAAAAGTCTTTTATATTGAAAAATAGTTCATATTGCTACAGTTTATAGCACTATAACTTACACAGTAATGCGGTTGTTAATCTGAACGGAACCAGTCTTGGTTATAAATTAAATGTTGCTGTTATTACATCTGCAATACATAATAATGCACAATTAGAAAAGACAGGTTCACAGGTAATATTTCCGTGAAGGAAATGTGGGAGAGTTATAATTAAATAGGTTCATATGGTGCAGAAAAATTGAGCAAAAATTCTTATCAATAAACAACAACGCATCCTTAAAAATCTGGTGCTGTTTCTTAAAAGTACAAAATGTTTCATGTACAATTTTAAGCTTACATGTCTATTAGTGATTAATAACTTAGCTTCGTAAAATATATAAAATATTGTCCAATTTGTAATGCCGTTTTGCCTATGACAGTTAAAATATCTTTTACGTTAAAGTTTTCCACGAACAGTTAGTTTTAGCGCAAAATCGTTTTGCAATGTCAGAAGCCGGTTAAAAAAATCTTTCAAAGTTACCTCATTTATGCATGTATGTATTTATGCATGTACGTATGTCTGTATTTCTGCATGTATGTATGTAGGCTATGTATTTCTGCATGTATGTATGTTCTGAGAATTTTTTTAAGGCGAAAAGCAGATTGCGACTGTTATCGCCTTCTTAAATGTAAGTGTGAGTGTAAAGTGTTAAAGTCGCAAGCGTAGTGTTGCAAGAGTAAGTATGTGTTAGACTCGGGTACCGCGAGGGACGTCTAAATCCTCTCAATAGGTGCAACTAGTCTGTACCCCCATACGGTGGGGGGGTACAAAATTGTATATATATATATATATATATATATATATATATTGTTTTTTTTGCTTTACGTTTTGCTAGGTAGACTAAAAAGTAATTAGGACGAGGAATCAGCGTTAACGGTAAGAGAAGCAAACTATTATGATTTCAGTGGCAGCCATTTTGAAACAGTTGAACGAATTTTGCTGTCTAACTAACTTGTCCAAGCTACTACAAAAATTTAATACTTTTTTTGCTAAACTGGAATCAAATCACACATAAGTTTCGAACACACACACGAACAGATAGACACTCCAATAAAAAATTGTTAAAACGGAAATTGAGTTTAAAAAACTCTAATCGTCTTATCAGTTCTTTTTACCACTAAAATATTTGTAGAATTATTAATTTTTAACAAGCCTAAACTTAAATGTATAAAGCATTAATAGTGAATCACGAATACTGTACAGGATGACATGGAAGTTGTTTTTAAAGTAAACTAAAAACATCGTTTAGCAAAATTAAGATAAATTCTTAAAAAATGATTCTAGTACATAGTACTATGCAAACGGGCGATTTTAGTAAGGTTTAAGTACATTTCTAACGAACCTCCAAATGTGTTAAGGAAAGCATCCTGTAGTTTTCTGTTACCCCTTTATATCCGTAATGTTGCACTTGTTCAGATATTTATACATATTTGAAAATATGTAACCTAGAAACTAGCTGTATAACAGGGCTCCGCTGTGGTATTTTGCAAGGCGTATTTATACAAAGTAATTTTGTGCCAAATTTCAAAACAATCTGTCAATACGTTTTGGTCAAAACTGCGTAACAAACATACAAACCAAATTCCGTACGGTTGAGTTCAGAGACTCGCTTCGCTCGATCAACTTTTTCGTGGAAAATTATTTTCCATGAATATACTGTATATTATGATGCATCTTACAGTAAACTTGTACAAATAAGTCGTGTTTGCTGATTATTTGGGCTTCATTTTGCTTAATAATATAAGCCAATTATATTGCATGTGTTTTAGTTTTTTTTTATATTATGGTTTTACCATCGTAATCAACGATAGGATGTTCATTGAATTTTAAGTTATACTTTAATAAAAAGTGAATGAATTTTTTAATATTTTGAGCGATTGAAGACATCTTCTTTGTTAAATTAATCTTTTTGCTAGTTTCTATTGAAGTGTTAGCTATTGAAGTGTTAGCTTTTGAAGTATTAGCTATTGAAGTATTAGCTGTTGAAGTGTTAGCTATTGAAGTGTTAACTATTGAAGTATTAGCTGTTGAAGTGTTAGCTGTTGAAGTGTTAGCTTTTGAAATGTTAGCTATTGATGTGTTATCTGTTGAAGTGTTACTTGTTGAAGTGTTAGCTATTGAAGTGTTAGCTATTGAAGTGTTAGCTTTTGAAGTGTTAGTTGTTGAAGTGTTATTTATTGAAGTGTTAGGTATTGAAGTGTTAGCTGTTGAAGTGTTAGCTTTTGAAGAGTTAGCTATTGAGTGTTAGCTGTTGAAGTGTTAGCTATTGACGTGTTAGCTGTTAAAGTGTTAGTTATTGAAGTTTTACCTAATGAAGTGTTAGCTATTGAAGTGTTAGTTGTAGAAGTGTTAGTTGTTGAAGTGTTCGCTATTGAAGTGTTAGCTATTGAAGTGTTACCTAATAAAGTGTTAGGTTGTAGAAAGTTATTCAGTAGTTTTTACGTAGCGTAAACGTGATAGCTGTGTTCCGAAGTTATTTTTTTAGGTTTTCTTGATGAGTGTGGTCACGATCCTCGGCTCACACAGAGGTAACCTCTTCATTATATGCGGCGTGCCACTGAAGTAAATATTCCAGGATTATTGTACCCAGCTGATTTCGCCGATTACAGTCCCCGAGTGACAAGAAGTAACGTTGCACGTTTTAAATAAAACAAATGATTCAGCTAAACATACCGTCAGTCCACTGTGGTGTATTGTTTACGTCACGGGTCCCACATTGAATACACACATTAAATATGCACGAAGCGACAAACAGTTTATTCCCTTATTGCACACCAAAAGACTGGCAGCCGCATTGTGCAAAGTCCCCGGTGAAGACGCATCTGCTGTGCGACAGTTGGAAACTTAACGTCGCGTGTATGAAACATGACGCGGTTTTGTTTCAAATTTTATAAATGACGGTTTGTATTGTCCAGGGTGGAAAATCTCGATACGTACCCTATTTATTATCCGCGTTACTTTATTTTAGATCACCAAATGCGGATCTGAGCTGTGCTGAGCCGAGAGGATCGTAGCGGAATAAAGACGAACGGCTACCAATAGCAGACTTCACTTAGTTTAAAGAACGAGTTTGTATTTTTTTAAATCAAAATATTTAGGCCTACTGTAACGGATTTTAGAAATTACTAGGCTGAGTGTCCACCAAATGAAAAGCGGAGCTGCGTTGAGCCGAGACGAACGTAGCGGAATGAAGATGAACGTCAACCAGAAGCGGAGTCCAGTCAGTTTAAAGAACGCGTTTGTATCTTTCAAATCGAAATATTTAGGCCTACTGTAACGGATTTTAGAAATTACTAGGCTGAGTGTCCACCAAATGAAAAGCGGAGCTGCGTTGAGCCGAGACGAACGTAGCGGAATGAAGATGAACGTCAACCAGAAGCGGAGTCCAGTCAGTTTAAAGAACGCGTTTGTATCTTTCAAATCGAAATAGATTTAGCTGGAGTACTAGGCTGAGTGTCCACCAAATGAAAAGCGGAGCTGCGTTGAGCCGAGACGAACGTAGCGGAATGAAGATGGACGTCAACCAGAAGCGGAGTCCAGTCAGTTTAAAGAACGCGTTTGTATCTTCCAAATCGAAATATTTAGTCCTACTATAACGGATTCTAGGGACTGTTATATTTAAAAACAGTATCATAGGCAACGATAACCTAGGTAACGAGAAATATTAAGTTTTAAGGCGTGGTCAGCTTCAAAACCGAACCTAAATAGAGACGAATTACGCGAAGCGGAGCTCTGTTCCTTTACGCTTTTAATATTTACCCTTACATAAAAACAATAAGTTAGGTTTTGAATGTGTAGTCCGCTCCGCTCAGCGTCACTCTGCTCTGCATTTGATGATCACCCGGCGTTAGCCAGTTGAATAATTAATTAAAATCTACCGTGTTCTACTTGATAAAATAAGACTAGTTTGCAAATAAATTGTTTTTTACATCAAAATGTCATTATTGCAACACAGTCACCGGACCACATGTTCAAATAATTAGGATTATGACCTATTTTCTTCCGTCTAGTAGAGACTGTCCCAGTCCGGGCTGTAGCGACATACGAGTTGCACGGTAGTGTTTCGTCAAACAAAATTTGATCGGTTTGCGTTTTAAAAAATCGTGTAATTGTACAGGGTCCACCAGTGAAACGGGATGATTGTAGGTGGCCTTGAGACAAAGTTGGCAGTTAGTAGGGGGATGGTTACTAGCACTTTACCACCTGCACAATCTACCATTTAGTTGCAATGGATCGTTGGACGGGTGAACAATGGGGCTACACGGGAAAGCGTATTATCAAAATGGCGAAAGGTTTTTGAAAACTCGATCTGCTTTCAGACGTCATTTTAGCATATCTCGTAACCAGCCTGTTCCGTCAGATAATGCAATTCGAACATGGATAAGCAACCTCGAGCAAACGAGATCAACGTCTTAAAAAAGAGGCGGGAGTGTAAAAACTGTTCGAACACCTGAAAACTTGGCAGCTGCTCAACAGGCTACGGTTAGAAGGCCTCGCCGATCAGCCAAACAACATGCCCTTCGCATTGGAATAAGTGACACATCTGGGGTGATACCTGTTTTTGTTTTATGGGGATACCTGAAAACAAAAGTGTTTCAAGCAGATCCCCCCACAACCATTCAAGCCCTCAAACAACGAATTGTAGTCGAATTGCGGCAATACCAATCAACATGCTGCGAGAGGTCATGCAAAACTTTCAAGTCAGGCTCCAGGAATGCCTTAACTGCAATGGAGGGCATTTGTTAGCCGTAGTATTATTTACTAAGAAAATATTAAACAAGTTTTTTTTCAACAACCAATTACTGTATTTAATCATTCCCTTTCACTGGCGGACCCTATATCAGACGTATATCAGACCCTGTTTCAGTGTTTCGTTAACATCGTGACGACCTCGCCAGAGGGATTTGACCACTTGTACTACGACCTGAAGATGAAACGGTAAAGTTTCAAAACCGCTGTAGACTATACAAGGTGAGTTAAAGACCACTAGACGAAAGAAAATTATTCACAATCCTAATTATTGCAACAAAATATTTGAATTATCTGCAGGAGTTGTAACGGAACACAAATAGCAGATGTTTGCAATCAAATATTAATATCCAACGACACTCCGTTGTAAAATGAGTAGCCATCATAGTAAGACTCAGGCTTGCCGATCTTGCCGTAGTTTTACGCCGATTTGATTCAAATTAGACGAAAATCGTTTTCGGTAGTAGCTTGAACAAGTTCGTTCAACCGTTTCGAAATTATGGTCAGTTCAAAAATTTAAAAATTCATAATTCGATTTCACCACCGTAATCATTAAAGCGTTTTTTTAATTTTCAAAAATTTTTGAAATAAAACAATTTAATTTGACGGCGGTCAGGGTTCATTTATGTATTTTAAGTGAAATTTAAAAATTTTAAATGCTAATATGTGCAGATATCAATGATGTTTTTGAAAAAAGAGGACGACAAAAATATTACTTTTTAAAATTCATTCCACGCGTCAGCGAGACAACTGCGTGCGATGATTTTTGGAAATATTATTCTATCATTATAATCAGCATTAAGGTCTGTATATACTTGCATTTTATGGTGTAAAATTTCGCTGGCAACAACAAAATGAATCTTGACCATCGTTGGAATTTTAAATTTAAACTTTGATTACGATTTTGAAATTAGATTTAAAATAAAATGTGTAGACCCATACTGAACTGGATGCACTGAACACATTCTGTAGGTCTTTATAACTTGCCCATAATGTCTCCGAGGGGAGAAATACAGTAATTGAATTACTCTATCTTATGTATGTCGGGGGAGATCCTGTCTTTATCGGATAATATAAACAACATGATTTTCCTCCCCGCGCCTACACGCGAAAATAAAGGTAAGGTTTTCGTCTTTATAGGGTTTTTCCAATCAGTAAATTTTCTCCATCACCCTATAGAGAAAGTATTATGACCGTCTAAACAACGCTGAATGACGGGTTTAGTAGATTTTCCATTTTCACGGCCTGTAAATAAAATAATCGCGGCACGCAACTGTCTCGCTGACATGATAAAAACGAATTTCCAAAAGCATTTTTCTTTATTTTACTCCTTTTTAAAATGCGTATGTCGCCATCATAATCTACGTATACTAGCGCTTTAAACTTTCAAATTGAATTGAAATACGAAAATGAACCTTGAACGCTGTCAAAAAATTCCCTAATATCAATGGATTTTGAAAATTCAAAATGCCTATTTATACAATTTTTACCCTGGTTACGATAGTGATTCCAAAACAATTTAAGACAAAAAAGCTACGAATTTTAAAAAAATTGAACTGGCCGCCATTTAGAAACTGTTGAAGAAATTTTACTAATTAACGAACTTGACAAAATTGTTACCGTAATCGGTTCTATTGTCGTTTGAATGAAATCGGACTAACATTCGATCCAATAGCTCATTTTACCAACGGAAATATGCTAAGAAATATTTCACGAATACTTCTGTCTTTCAACATGTCATCCATTATAGAGGAAAAACTACCACACGGATTTGAATTAAACTTTAAAAATAGCTTCTATGTTCCTAGAGGTTTATTGAATAAGGTTTACCATAACAGCTTCTATAGAAAGGATAGCTGTCTAACTGCAACACAGTAGTTTAAACGATTATAAATATTAATGTTTACAACTTTTTGAAGTCAGCATGACATTTTTCTAAATTTTTCTTTTATCAATAATTAAAATTTAAGCGACTTTAGAAATATTGGAAATAATAAATTACTGTTAAAGTCAAATTACCGTTCATTTATGTTAATATTTGAACTGTAATGAATAGAGCAACGTTGAACATTATGATTCGAGAAAATGTTATACGCAAACGTTTTTTGTGTAAAATATGTTGACTATTTTTGTATAAGACTAGTTTTGTATAAGACTAGTTTTGTATATGACTAATTTTGTATAAGACTAATTTTTGCATATGACTAATTTTTTTATAAAACTAATATTGCATAAGACTAATTTTGTATAAGACTAGTATATATATGACTAATTTAGTATAAGACTAATTTTTCAAAAGACAAATTTTGTATAGCCTAAGGTTAATTTTGTTTAAGACTAATATTACATAAGACTAATTTTGTATAAAACCGATTTTGCATATGACTAATTTTGCGTAAGACTACACACGGTTACTCCGCGGTACATACCTATCCTGTTCATGTGCACCCTCTGACTACAGTGCCCTGTTATGAGCCCCATAATCATCCTGAGTTGTGCTCTGCTCAGGACATCTGTTGTCCCTTTGAGTCCTCCAAAAGAAACTTTGCTTAAGAGACGTTTACTATGGGAATGCCCATGAAGGTTGTCCCATCTTGCCTGGTGTTGACTTGTAATCCACCTGTAAATAGCGGACCTGGCAAACTATAGAGAAATCCCTAAAGCCGACTCAGGTCCGATAAACTCAAATGCAGATCCAAGTCCAGCCAGTCGGTCTGCCTTCTCATTACCCTCAACTCCTCTATGCCCCGGAACCCAGTGAAGAGTTACTCGGTTACCCAGAGACAGGGCGTCAAGGTTCTTCCGACACTCGCAGACCAGCTTGGACTGTATTATAGGACCCGAAAGTGCTTTTATTTCTGTTTGACTATCGGTATAAATATGAATACCTTCTTGAAGTCACGATCCAAGTTCTCTGGAACTCAGTCATTGACAGCCATCCCTTCAGCCTGAAATACTGTTATATGCTGTCCCAAGATAATAACTTTCTTTAACCCCAATCTCAGGCCGTACACCCCACCACCAGTGCCTGACTTTGTCTTGGAGCCATCTGTATACCATACTATGTCTCCAGGTTTTTCCAACACACGATCTCTCTCCTCAAAGGCCAAGTTGACATTAAAGGGTCTAGATACTATGTGACGTTTAACTATCTGATCCGTCCCCATCAACAAGATTGGGGTCAAAGAATTTGTCAGTGATTCTAGCATACCCATAAATAAAGGGCAGCCAGCCACCACCACCACCCTGCAGTCTGTAAGCTGCTTTACGTGCCTCCCCCATGACAAAACGGTCAATAGGGGGGAACCCAAGAATGATCTCCATGGCCGCTGTTGACGCAGTGTCCATACAGCCAGTGATGCACAGGCAGGACAACCTCTGAAACTTAGAGACTCTTTGACCCCCTCTGCTCGACCTTAGTCCACCACACTCTTAGGATTAAAAAATATTAATTTTTAGTTACTAGTCTTAAATATGATAATGAGGTCACAGCCAAAGAATGAACACTTTATTGACAAAAAACATAGGCAAAATTACGAAACTGCTGACATACTGCCTGTTGCAATAAGCAACAAGATATGTAGAACAGCAGTTGAAATAAAAGCACGGGGAAGAAGTAGGTGGGAACAGTCGATTCCGGAGGGGCCGGAACGTCAGTATATTCCGGAGGGTGACGGTCGTTTCTGTGAAGACCCGAAGACTTTGCGTCGGCACGATCTACGGAAGAGCATTCCATCCGGGCGGTAATGAGAAGTGGCACATCGACGGTAAAAGTAAGTAGACAATTATTAGCGTACACTTCCCACTTCTCCCCTTTTACTTTTGGCTTGAATACATTAATATATATTTTGGGGAACGTTTTATTTCACATAAGACAGTAGTGCTCATTTTTGGGGTTGCCATCAACCATAGTTGTAATTGTAACAACATAAATGTAATGTAATACATCTCAATGTATTAAAGGTATTTTTTTGATGTACCACCGGTAGTTAATTGTTTGAAGGACCCAAGTAGAGATTGAGTAGGAGTAGACCCCGTACCCCTTCCAATCTGTGAACCAAATTGTGAAGTGCACTCTACAACTTTTCCCTGATTGGAAGGCATACTGACTGACATGTAGAGGAATCATGACCTCTCTAACATATCTCTCTACCAATTTCTCTAAAGTCTTCAGATGGATTGAGTCAGACTAATCGGTCTAAAAGCCTTAGGGTCAGCATATGATGCTCGCCCCGGCTTAGGAATGAAAACTACACGGACCGCTTTCCATTCCAGAGGTACATACCTAGCAATGAATACAGAATCTATAGATTTTGTATTCATTGTACCTAGTGGCTATGCTGGCCCGGTACAATCTGTACAGAATAAGTGCAATAGACTCTCCTCCATGCTGCATAAATGACGGAAAAATACCATCAGGTCCTGGTGACTTGAATGGGTGAAAGGTATTTATGGCCCATCGCACCTTATTCAATTTGGTTTGCGATTTTCCAATCTCCCCTACTAGGTCTCCTGTAGGGAACATCAGACACTCGCTGCTCTCTGCCTGTATTCCTGACCACAGAGTCAGGAAAGTGTTCCTGAATAGGACTTTCAAGGTGTCCTTCCCAGTTGTTGTATATTCCCCATTAAGACCAACAAGGGTCTCCATAGGGTTTAAAGGGTCCAAGGCTAGGACCTTGTGAAGTCGTGCCCCCCGAGAAGTACGACTGACTTCCCCACAGAACTTCCTCCATGAGTCCCGTCTCGCCCTTTTTAAAGCCTTATTATACTCGATAAGGGCCCGCCTATAGGCCTCGCACTTACCGTAGCGCTTTGCCGCATTGAACAGCCTTATAACCTGTCCCCTTTGCTCAGAAAGTGCCTGGGTCCACCATTTAGCATTAACCCCCTTCGTAAGGGGACAATTCTCATGAAAGGAGTCCACAACTATCTCTACCAATCTTCCAGCTGCGTACTCTAATTCATGCGAATTACTTGTCGGCCTCCTAAGATCCCTAAGGTAGGTCCTAAGTCTTTCCCCATAGGCCCCCCCATCTAGTATTCCTAGGATTTCGGTAAGTATTTACTGATCTGTTTATCACCCCGAGATCCATGGCGATATACCTATGATCCGATATAGACGGCTCTTTAGACACACACCACATACTCAATGCAGCGTGCACTCCCTTGGTCCCTAGAGTAAGATCTAAAACCTCACTTCTAGCCATCGTTAAGAAGGTAGGTATATTACCTTTATTGAAAACATAAAGATTATGAGCTACAATAAAGGAAAGCAACTGCTCATCTCTAAAGTTAGTGTTACTGCTTCCCCACACCGTGTGATGTGCGTTGACATCCGCTCCAATGAGTACCTCAACTCCTCCATCACCACAGTGCTCCACCACATTTCTAAAGCCGATGGGCGGGAAGCCATCCATTTCCTCGTGGGAAGTAAGCAGAGGTCATGACAACTCTTCTGCTCCTAGATCCCACACGTAGCTCTGTACTAACTGCAGTACAATCCTTGGAACATAAAGAAGACAACAAGTATCTCAATATTATTCATAACAACTATGCAGGTCCTAGGCCTAGCGGCTGATCGGTCATATATCAACTTACCTCCGCCTATGGTTAGTCCTGCTATTCTGCCTCCCGTCACTCATGGTTCTTGAACCAAGACAAGGTCGGCTTCACCCTGCTCAAGCAGCCTCTGTAAGACAGCAGTTGCCGCCTTACTGTGATGGAGATTGATTTGAACAATTCTCATCATTTTTTGGAGGAAGAGATAGCTGCTGCCTTTTCTCTCTGCATTTGGCGCCTTTGAGCTCCTGACGGACGTTTGACAACCCTGTTGTCTCCTAGGTCCACCTTTGCAGATCCCCCAGAAACACAACTACCATCGGAAACAGACACAGAAGGACTGCCTGGCAACCCCACAGTCGGCTTCAATACAACACTGGTGGATTCAACGGGATTGAGTCTAACCCAAGTATCCACCTTTCCCAAACTCCCACTCCCACTCCCCAGGTCCACTCCTAAAAGCCCCCCAAGGTGTGTATTGGTTAATTTTGATTGTTGAGTATCCATAAATGGTTCTACGATCAGCTAGGGAAAAAAGAAGTCTACCCATGCAGAGCCCCGCATGCATTGTAAGGCTAATTGAAACTGGAGGTCGCCCGGTATCCAGAGTTCGCATACTGAAAGCTAACGTCCGTTTAACTATTAAAGCTGAAGTCCCTTATGCAGCCCTCGGCGTATGCTGTTCCACCGTAGCTTGGGATAGAGCATGCATCTACGTTTCAGCCGTATCGTTGCCATATCCTAACAGATTAGATTGGAATAAACCAATATAAGCTGACAGGTTGACCTCAATACGTTACCACTCTGTACCGCGTAAGTCCGTTCTTGAGTCTAGACACGTCTCCCATCCCAACAACAACAATTGTATGGTATGAGGTACTGTGCAAAGACTCACTCACAGAGCAAAAGTATTATAGGAAAAGGTTATTTTTTTATGTTGACGAGTACAGCTCATTGCAACACACTTATAGAACAGTCTACAAAAGTACCTCTGTATCCTCCACATGTGATTTCACCACAGTCTGGATGGATGGTGGTGGTGAACACATGCACAAAGCTCGACAAATACATTACACATTATGCCAAACAGACTCCATTTCCAATATTCCATAGCGGATACGACTTTTTCAAAGTCAAACAACCATTGACTATATAAGATAACAAGTTTGCCACTTTCTATTAAGAGCTTTGAATTTTTAAACGTTTACATTCGCGCGCGCGACAAATATAAGGACAATGAATGCTAGACTAATTATTTGCACTTCAATTATAATTCCTGCGGAGCCTTGCGAACAAAGTAAGGCACAATATGAAGTTAGACGAAGTGGGAACAATGGATCTCTAGGTGGGATTAATAATTGTTTGTAATGGAAGGGTGGGAAATCAAGGAAAATGTGGATTATACCTGTAAAAGTTGATTGAATCTTTTAAAGTTCGATACAAATTGATATACTGTATTTCGATTGTATAAAATGTTTAATTCATAATTTTAACAAATCTGCATGGGTCCTTGTTTCCAAATAATTATTTTTTGTGGTGTGTGTGTGTGTGTATTTTGTCTTCAAGCAAAAACTATTTTATTTAAACTATAACGTTATGCGTTTATCCATTTTATACAAACAGACTAGAAGTACAGCCACCATTATAAAACGCGTGCTCGATATCAGAGGCTAAAGTTTAAGTAGTTGGACTATTTGCCGCTACAAACTCTGCAAATGGCAAAGACAAGGGAAGAAGACTTTTAAGAAAGTAGAAAGTACTATTATCTATTTAACTGTAGTTAAAAACTCTGCCGCAAGATGCTAGAAGCAACGAACGCTCGCATAACTCTCATAAGGGTTATCATTCTTGTACGTTTATATTCAGTTGTTTATCCATCGCCCAAAGTTATTTTTTTAATTAACTAACTTAAACTGTAATAACTAATAGTATATTTTTATACGTTTCTTTAAAATATAGTTTAACTTCTTTCATTAAAAGCGTAAACAAATTTTGAAAGGGACTTTTAAAAGCCATCCTGTACATCTTAGTTAGCATTAAACCTAAGGTATGGCTGTCATTTGTTGCCAAAATGATCAGTTTTTGCGTTGATTGGTTTATCGGCTCTCGTGGTATATTCGTGGACTGTGATGGAAGATGAAGTGTCTTCAGTTGTTTTGAATAGGAACGATTATTCATTCAGCTGCGAACGTAGCAAGCATTGAGAAATGTTCGAGGTCACAAGCCGGGTGAGCTACGTTATATACAGATTCGTTTAAAGTTTTACTTTAAATTGCTCATTTTGTCGATTTGAAAATATAACATTTTTTCAGTTTTAGTAACCTTATATTTAGAACATTAGAGATAAAAACATATGTTTAGTTGAACACATTAAAATAGTCCGGTGGTTTAACCATTTTATTGTTATGCACTTGAAAAAGCAGCTGATTACAACAATATCTATCTCTGCAATATTAATAACTAAATGAATATTTTTATAATTAACTAACGGAATATTCAAGTATAGAGACCTTAAAACAAAGGTATGTGTCATCAAACAGGTGACTAAATAAATTATTCCCAATTTTGAAAACACAAATGTGAAATGCAATTAGTGTGATTGCGAGGTTACAAATAGCTTTATTGCAGCATAAATTTAAGTTTTAAAGAATTAAACCAGTGTTCAGTGAGTTTATAATGACAGTGTTCGCTGAAACGTCACAGGTCGTCGACCATTAACACGCAGGTACTCCACAAACACGCTAAAAGATAGTAAAGTGCGCTATAAACTTCAGACTCTATTAATTCTGTTATTTAAATAAGTTGCCTCTATTTTGGCGAGGACAGACGGAGTGGTTTTTTGTAAATTATTTTTCACACGTAGGGCCTAGTTTTTTTTTCAATTCTCAAACCTCTGTAGGGAGGAAATATTGCGATGATCTTTGGTTTGATAATTCGTTTGCAAACACCTTGAACATTCGATTGGAATCGTCCTAAAAACATCCCATTTGTTAATACGATCACAATCATCCTTTTCTGATTTGTTAACTACATTTCAATCATCTTGTAAACAGTCGATTTGTTAATGAAATTGACTCCAATTTACTTAATATGTAGCGCAATCTACATGTACTTAGGGGAACGGTCGGTAAAACATTAAAAAGAAAATTCATTACTGATTTCATAAGAAACATAATTTCTTAAAATCTCGACCCAAAACAAATTTTGATATTGTTTCAGTCACACTTAGATTAGATTGGCAAAGAACCGATTGTGCAACAATGAGCTTCTTGGATTCTAGTTCGGCAGACTGGAGCCCTCAATGAGTTTAAGCAGTCACTTGAGGATCCTGCTGGCAAGTGCCTTACAGTCGTAGATTACAAGTGGCCTGCATACCCTACACACGGTTTCTCCGTCGTACATTTCGATCATATCCATACGCACCGTCAGCATACCCTGTAATAAGTCCTAAGGTTACCCTGAGTTGTTCTTTGCCTAGGATCTTCCTGTTCCTGGCTGACATATCACCAATTTTGTAATACAGTACTCGTTAGCTCTATAAGGGCGTTTTCTTACACCTAGGTTTTGATTCCTTTAACTTATGCTTCTAGGTTTAATTAACAGCAGCTTTTACTGCTGAGCCTATTCTTCTCAGTTTGTCCTTTGCGCTACCAAAAGACATCTGTACAACTACAAAAGTCTGTATATTTTGAGATACGTATTTACTTAATGACTTTAATGTTTAAATCCACCTCTCACTTCTTTCTCTGCAAGTTGAGTAGGTTCACCTAACGTCTCTACCATCTGCTGTAATACCCTACTTGTGCTTCCATTGGGTTATATGGAACCAGTTTTGTGTCTCTTGCTGTTTTCACTCCCCTGGTTCAATTTGTCAGTTCTTCAGGTATTTTTATGTGTGGAAGGTTTGTTTCTATTATTAACAATCCCACAGTTAGCTAATGAAATAAAATGTTCACCCATACAGAGGTAAAATACCGCTGCATAGGTAAGGTTGGATTAAATCTGGAGGTCGCTGGTATCCAGAGTTCGCTCCACCTTAGCCACGCAGCCTTCAGTGTACGCTTCCACTTTACCCCACAGCCTTCAGTGTACGCTGTTCCACCTTAGCCACATAGCCTTCAGTGTACGCTGTTCCACCTTAGCCACGCAGCCTTCAGTGTATGCTGTTCCACTTTAGCCACGCAGCCTTCAGTGTATGCTGTTCCACCTTAGCCACATAGCCTTCAGTGTACGCTGTTCCACCTTAGCCACGCAGCCTTCAGTGTATGCTGTTCCACTTTAGCCACGCAGCCTTCAGTGTACGCTGTTCCACCTTAGCCACGCAGCCTTCAGTGTATGCTGTTCCACTTTAGCCACGCAGCCTTCAGTGTATGCTGTTCCACCTTAGCCACGCAGCCTTCAGTGTATGCTGTTCAACCTTAGCCACGCAGCCTTCAGTGTACACTGTTCCACTTTAGCCACGCAGCCTTCAGTGTATGCTGTTCCACTTTAGCCATGCAGCCTTCAGTGTACGCTGTTCCACCTTAGCCACGCAGCCTTCAGTGTATGCTGTTCCACTTTAGCCACGCAGCCTTCAGTGTACACTGTTCCACCTTAGCCACGCAGCCTTCAGTGTATGCTGTTCCACCTTAGCCACACAGCCTTCAGTGTACACTGTTCCACCTTAGCCACGCAGCCTTCAGTGTACGCTGTTCCACCTTAGCCACGTAGCCTTCAGTGTACGCTGTTCCAATTTAGCCACACAGCCTTCAGTGTAGGCTGTTTCACCTTGGCTGGGTATGAAGGCATCTAAACCAAGCAGAAAAGAAAGGTTAGATCTAGCTAGGGCGCCTCGGGATTGCCAAACCCGTACTCACAATGTGTGAGCCCCTGAGGAGTAAGAATCATCCCTGAACTGAAAACAGAAAAAATTAAATAGTACCATAATTAACATTTTACCTTAAGAATAATATTAACAGTTCTTACCGTAATCGCATTTACGTAAAATTTAATATTAATTTTACTGAAGCTACTTTCGTGATGATATAGTTACTCTGTTGTTTGACCTTGTAAATCATAATTGATTATTGATTTTGTAATCACAGC
>CM040191.1:10585000-10602500 GCA_022606455.1 Callitettix versicolor | reverse complement strand
TACTAGGTACCTTTGTACTGTATTTCGAAACAGTGTATTAATGCGTTTGACAAAATCTTTGTAACAAACGCACAAACCAAATGCTGAACGGCCGAGTGGAAACAGAGACCTCGCTTCGCTCGCTCAGTTAGTACGACGCTCTTACTTCATACTATGTAAGAGGTACAAAGAATCTACAATAATAAAATTTTGGTGTTTAAATTTGTCAGTTCCTCTGAATGCATGAGTACGTATCACTAGAGATCAAAATGCTCAATTTCAATACAATTTTGCATGTGTTTAATTTTATATATATCATTAATAATTATAATGCAGCTGAGTTCATCGGACCTGAGCCGGCTTTAGGGATCTCTCTGTCGTTGGCCAGGTCTGCTATTACTAGATGGATTAATAAGCAGCACCAGGCAAGATTGGATAACCTTCATGGGACTATCTATAATAAGCGCTTCTTAAGCATGGTTCCATATTGAAGGCTTAAAGGGGCAGCAGACGTCTTGGGCAGAACACAACTCAGGAAAATCCTAGAGCTTATTACTGGACGCTGTGGTCTGAGAGTTTATATGAACAGGATGGGTATATACTATGGTGAAACCGTGTGTTGGTTGTACAGGAAAAAGGAGGAGACTACAGGACACAGCCTTGATCGTGAAGCTCTTGCTGGTAGGAAGCTAGGTTTGGTTTTCAGGACCCTAGGGATCTTCATCAGAATGAGCTGGTCAGTGGATTGTTGGAACCTACTAAGGGCATCAATCTGTTAAACTAGTACTCAAGAGTTTTGTTGCACAATAAATCTGTTGGGGTTGTATTATCTCTTCCTCTAGTTTGAATCTAATCTAATCGTTAATAAATTACATTTTTTATAAGTGTTTATGTTTTCGTAAAAACCCTTGTTAATCAGTAAAAGATTTTTTTAAATCTGCATTAAAGTTATGTTCAGATTTAACATAAATATTTATTAACCGAAAAAACGCCTGCCAAATATTATTGCGTTAGTTTGTTATTAATAAGAAACCAACCCCGCAGGGGGGGGTGCAGACTAGTTGCACCTATTAAGAGGATTTAGACGTCCCTCGCAGTACCCGAATCTAACAAACACTTACACTTACAACACCGCACTTACGACTTTAAGACTTTACACTCACACTTACATTTAGGGAGGCGATAATAGGTTCAATGTGCTTCTTGCCTTAAAATAACAAACGTAAATAAATAAATACATAAGAAACCAGAATATTGGTTTGAATTTGAAACGAACTGCGGGAAGCAAATACACACTGAAACAGAAACGCACAACAAAAGAATGGAATTGAGTGGCTGGCAAAAGAATACATTTTTATATTGCATGAATTCAGAAGCATTTTGAACATCAAATCTAAAGTTATAAGACCCTGGTGAATAGAATGAAAGAATTGGCTTGGAGTGCCCGCGGCTACAGGACTGCTACGACTGTATTGCTTTGACTGTTTGTGTGAGCGTAGGAGTGGGGGGGCTGTAAAGTTGTAATCATGCCGATAACCTGAAAATGTCAACAAATTATTAACTTTGCACGTTATTAATGTTTTATTAAGGAAGACAGTTTTAAGTAAATAACGATTAAATATTTTATAAATTATTAATATCGATATATTGCCTATCGCGTATATCCTGCTTCAGGTAGGCCTTAGACGGAAAATTACGAAAGTTCAGTGCTTGAGCTCAAACACAAGAAAATTTATTATTTCGTTTTTTTAGTGGGGTTAACAAATTACAAACATGACGATTAAGTCCGGGTGCTTATTGGTCTAGCGGTGTTAACAATTTTTAAGAGACTAGAAGGCTGAACTTTGGTACTGATGCTCTTTAAAAGTTGATTAATTTATAAAAAGATATATTCTGACTGTTTGTGATTAGTGTGAGAAACTGTATTAACTGCAGTAAATTGAGATATATGTTACAATGATAGTTGACATAATTATGTTTTTATTGGTTGCTATGTAACAGATTTAAACAATTTGTCGTTTTATTTTGGTTGCTATGGTAACACAGCAAACAATAAAAATAGGCTGAATTCCATAGCTTATGTTAACATTGATTTATCTATAATTTATATTGAAGTAACACAAAATTACGACTAAAATTTAAATTTGACGTGCCTCGTGTTTTTTTTCATTTTATGTTTTCCAATTTTAAACATGTAATAAGGTCAAATTTATGGGCTAAAATGAACGTTTATTTCCATTAAAATCTTAAAATTAAAATGAGAGATATGCGTATTTGCAAGAAGTACCACTTTCTGGACGTAGGTATTGCAAACACGGAATTATAATCGAAATGCTTTAACAATATATAAACCCGATAGTATCTCACAGAAGCAGCTGGAGTCAGCAGCTGATGGCTTTAGCGATCCCACCGTACCTCTAGTTCGTACTGATCTCGCTCACCTACTCAAGACACACACTTACATTACTTTACGTTGCTTGGCTAACTATAACGTGTAAATTGACCAGTGCTGATGGAGTGAATGACACCTGCTTAGTGGTGTATCAAACGGATCTCTGGAAGACCTGGTGATCTGCCAGTGTACCCATGCATGCAGGGCTCTTGTTTTCCTTAGCTACTTGTGGGTGTTACCATAAGTAAGAAATTAAAATAGATTGTGTGGGATTTTACCGCGCAACAAAAAGCTAGCCAAATGAAGCAGAACGACCGTAATAAGGGTCAAAAGAATGAAAAATTGAAAGGGAATTAGTATAGCAAGCATCTACAGGCATTTCAATAAGGAACTGGGAAGTCTCCAATTAGAGGTGCAGGATTTTTTTTTATTTTAAGGTGAAAAGCACATTAAGGCTATTATCTCTTCCTTAAATGTAAGTGTGAATGTAAAGTGTTAAAGTCGTAAGTGTAGTGTTGTAAGTGTAAGTGTGTGTAAGACTCGGGTACCGCGAGGGACGTCTAAATCCTCTCAATAGGTGCAGCTAGTCTGCACTCCTCCCTGTGGTATAGAGGTGCAGGAGTTACACACCTTTAATCTTCTGTAAATCCTAGGCTTTATAAAGAGACTAGGACTGAAGAAGGCGCTGTAACTGAGCATCTCAGGAATACAGAAAAGTGGCACGAATATATACAAGGTCGCAGTGCAATAGTAACCCTTGAAATTCATTCATTCACGCGTTAGTAGATATTATTGGTAGATAAAGGATCGAGGTAGAAGCATTAAAAGGTAAAAAAATAGTTCTTTATGACAGTGTAGGTTGTTTTTTCAAATAGTGATTTTTAAATATTTTTTTCCTTTTATTACATGTCTTATTAACCAACTAACATATATTCACCCGTGGAAAATATTTTTTAAAAATTATTTACTATTTTAGACTGCTTTTTATTGAACTAAAATTGTGACGTCATTTCTGTTTACATTGCCATGGAACCATACTACATTTCCTATACCGAGTTACGGCTCATGCGCGTTATTACATTCTAATAGGCATTACTTAACACACACTACTTTGTTCGTTCTTACAGTGAAAATGTTAAAATCGCGTCTGTTTAATTAAATACGTTTTTCACATAACAAACGCCGTGTCAGTTAGGTCCTCCAGTATTTTTTAAAACATTATTTTTTTAATTGTTTTAGCGATCAAAAACACGTTACCGACTTTCGTACGGTAGCCATTTTGAGGTTATGCCGATCACTTTTGTTTTTAAAGTACTTTTTGTACGTGTATATTTTGGATTAGTGCTTTTGGGCTGTAATAAAGGTTTTTGTTACTTAAAAATATCCCCTCAATTTATAAAACAAATTTTATACACTGGTTTTTAATTAGATTTTATAAATACTTCCGTTTCATTATTGGAAGCAAAATATTAGCTTTATTATAAAGCAACACAATGTTTTGCGCTATGCATCACGTGATATTTAAACTAAAATTATTGACACACTTCCCATAGACCACATTTCAGGCGACCGCTTTTCGTGTACACTTTTATGTTCTCTCACGGCAAAGTTGTATTAACTTTCGGCCATATAGTCAGATTTTCGTACTTTTTGCCGTGTAACAAGTCCTTAAAAGTTGGCCGCTTATAAGCCTTTAAATGCGTCGTTTGATCGATTTTAAACTACTTTACATGCATAGGATGGAGTCTCTTACTATTAGAATATTGGCTGGAGGGTGGAGGGTGCATTAACACTTAGCTACCGCGAGAGCACTTCTCCCCTTCCCATACTTCCGTTATAATCACAAGTAACATTTCATAATAGACTAGTTACAAAAATACTTAACTTACTTGTAGTGCGAGGAACAATAGACCTCGCAGATTGTTCTTAATTATTTGCCCGGTTACCACGCTGTGATGAGCTCGTAACATTCTCCGCTCATTTACAGGACCATCTTTCTCCATAGATTGCCAAAATTGCGATAGGTGTTGCTGTTCAGCCAGTATTATAGGAAATAGCCAGCAACTACACTATCATCGTTAAATTAGAAAGTCCACTATCTTGAAACGGAAGTCAATGGGAATAATCATTTCGTCCGGGCTTTATACAAGGCATCTTCGCACCAAAAATCGGTCAGTGCGTTTGGCCAAAACTACGTAATTCTTCATCGTTAAATCAGAGGCCCGTGAGAATAGAAAATAATAGAAAAATCTTACACATACTTCGTTCGGACTGTAAAAAAGGTATGTTTATATCAAATTTCAAAACAATCGGTTCAACCAAAAAACTTGGTTAAAATTGCGTAACAAACAACAAACACACAGACCAAATAACGAACGGTCGAGTTTAAACAGCATCCTAAATTCGTCCGGACAGTTATGGCTAGCCGTACTCTCTAAATTTGAGAATACCACTTTCTTGATTATTGAACTGTGTAAATAATCCTACTATCACACTGTAGCGTAGACAAGTACGTAAACCAGAAAAATTCGCTTAATAGTTTCAAAATGGCGACCATTTTAAATCTTTTAAAAAATTAACTTTGTTTCAAATGTTTTTCAAAATCGGATTTCACCATCGTCATCAGGGTTGAAAAATGTATAAATTCACGTTAAATTTTCGTTTTAATTAAGAAATTTAATTTGATGACGGTCAGAGTTCATTTTCACATTTCAAATTTGAAAGCTCAAAGCGAAATTTAATTACTTTTGGAAATTTGCTTCCATTACGTTAGCGAGACAACTGAGGGCCGTGATTATTTCAATTTGTGTTAGTGATGTCTGTAGATATCAAACTGCTCTTGTGTACAGTTCTTTGAAGTATTTTGAAACAAATACTTATTTTGAAGACACGCTTTTTTGACAA
Source organism: Callitettix versicolor (assembly GCA_022606455.1). NCBI lineage: Eukaryota > Metazoa > Arthropoda > Insecta > Hemiptera > Cercopidae > Callitettix > Callitettix versicolor. Next base: position 10,597,225 of record CM040191.1, on the reverse strand, counting down.
GTTCTATTAACTAGCTCCGGGATTGAAGTATTTCAAAAAAATAATGTCAGTAAAACAATGAACGTAAAGTAAAATAAACAACCAGTTAAAAACCACTTATTTTGACAGTTACAAGTCAGTTAAGTACACAACAAGCTTAAGAAAAACTTCGTAATGAAATATTTAAAAATACTTAAAAATAATTTTTTTAAATAAAAATATACATACAGATAAAACATTAGACCTATTTGTAAACTCTATCGCTTAAAATGTCAATTTAATAAAGTTATAAAATTTATATATGAAAATATGGTTCCAATTCTAAAGAGGTCAAGAATAAATATTAAACTTTTTACGATTGTTATCAATCTGAGTTACGATTTTTTTTCTTAAAATAAACATTCTAAAAAAAAAGTATGTTTAGTAGTGCCTTTGACATGTAATTATTACTGAAATGTGCAAAGATAATTAATTTATCTAGTTTATTTACTTTTTGAAGACAATATCTTTAAACTCTAGAAGTTTGTTTTTCTTTCGGCTGTTATAAAAATTATGACATGTATCCTCCAAGACTTTTACCAAATAACATTTGGAAAATTTCTTTCTTTATACAACCGTAAGTGCACTTGTACAAATAGAATGAGTTTTCTTGTCCCTGGAGGACCTTGGTGAGATAAAGAAGTAAGGATAAGAGTATGGATGAGGGTGTGTTTGTGTGACAACTTTACCCGCATGCGCAGTGAGACAACCAACTTGTATTTCTCTTTGTATTGGACAACACAATGTAGTTTAAAACTGCATTAATATTATTTCATTAATATATATATATATATATATATATATATATATATATATATATATATATAATATAAATTTTCCCCCTAACAACAGATTGGATATTTATAGACATTTATAGAATACATGATAATATTCAATAGGTTTTTTAACTAAAAAGTTTTCCTTACTTATGTAAGGAATTATAAGTAAGTTTTTCATACATAAAGATACATGTTGTATAAAGTCTTTGATAATTAAAAATGATAACATTAATTTCACTAAAATGCTAGTCAATATAAAGTGTAGAAGCTGTTTTTATTGAATGCACTATAAATATTTCTATTATACGAGGTGCGTTCAGAAAATAACGAGAATTTTTAATTTTTTTGAACAAAATATTTATTTATTCTTCTACATTGATGTTGTCGCCTTCAAAATAGTCCCTATTGGAGATTATGCACTTGTGCCAGCGCTTCTTCCAATCCTCGAAACACTTCTCAAACTCGATCTTTGAGATAGCCTTTAGTTCTTTCAGTGATGCGCTTTTAATGTCATCTACGGCTTTAAAACGACGGCTCTTTAAGGTTATTTTTATTTTTGGAGGAAAAAGTCACACGGAGCCATGTCTGGCGAATATGGAGGCTGGGGCATTGTTACAGTACTGTTTTTGGCCAAAAATTCACGAACAGGCAATGAAGTGTGAGCTGGTGCATTAGCGTGGTGCAAAAGCCTTAAATTGTTTTTCCACAGATTGTGTGTGTGTATGTTTTATCTAGAAGTCAGGATCGTTATATCTTAGAAGGGTATGAATCTTACCATGATGGCCGTCCAAGTAGCTTGTTTTCCATTGAAATACGCTAATAAACACATAACTGTTAATACATTTATGATTTGGCTACGTAACAAATACAACAGGGCAAAGTAAAATGAGCAGGTAGCCAAGGTGAGGTGCGGCACGTTTTGATCAGTCATCTTGACAGACGTGTGTACAGATAACTGCGACGCCTCGCCACGTACCGCCAAGGATAACCAACTCCTTGTAAGTGATGCGACAGCTTACATCGATCCGTGGTTGGCGACGATGTAGCTCATTAGGCTTGCGATGATTTTAGTAAATTTTAATTCGAAAAATGAACTATTGGATCGGTTGTCATGATAAGACACAAACCCCGAATTTTGAAAAGAGTACTTGTTCAGTAAACCTTTCTCTAGATCTTGTTTTATCTTTATCTTTCTTTAGATCATGTTTTCAGGATGTGTGTGTGTGTGTGTGTGTGTGTGTGTGTGTGTGTGTGTGTGTGTGTGTGAGAGAGAGAGAGAGAGAGAGAGAGAGAGAGAGAGAGAGAGTGTGTGTGTGTGTGTGTGTTGCAACATTTTTGTTTCAATACTTATGTTTGATCCTATCTGATTCAAAATTAACACAAAAATCGATTATGGACAAGCTTGGACAAAGTCGTTAACTACTAAAATTCGTTAAACAGTTTCAAAATGGCAGTCTGTTCAAATCTTTAAAAATGCATAATTTTTTTGTCGTAATTTTTTAAATTTGATTTTTCTATTGCAACCATGCGTTAAAAGCGGCATATATTAGCATTTTGAATTTTGAATACCCGTTGAAATTAAAAAAAAAACAACTTCTATCAGGTTTCATTTTCGTGTTTTAAATGTAACTTGAAAGTTTGGAATGCTAGTGTATTCATATGGCAACGCTGATTATGACGGTTAAATCATAATTTCAAAAATAGTAAGAAAAAGAATAATAGTTTTGGAAATTCGCTTCTATAACGTCAGCGAGACTACTGCTTGCTTCTACGGTTTATTAAAAGAAGACAAATGACGCATCAGGCTTGCTAAGCACAATTATAAAGATAATTAAGTGATGTCATAAATTCGCGGATTACCTTAACTCTCATCGTGATATTCATAACAGAGTTTAAACCAAAGTATTTTTATTCAAACTCAAATAGTTTTTTGAGCAGTATATTATCAATACATTAAAGAAACTACGTAATCCTTAAACTGTGCACGTTTCTAAAGAAAATTTCCATTAACTAGTTTAATATTTTCCATTCAACGCGTTTTCATCGTGGTTGAAATCTTTTACTTTATTTCAGTTTGACAAACGAAGAACGAGGGATCAACGTTATCCACGAAAAACTAACTGCAGTAACTATACTGAAATCTGCAAAAATGCGGGCGTTCCCTGACGAACTGTCAGCTACCTTTTCGACTAACACGTCAAGAATTTACTTATACCACGTAATAATAATAGCTTGGCACATTTGATTATTGAAACGGAAAAAATCTGTAAATTTATAGCGTAAAATATTTTTGTTATAAAGTTTAAGAAAAAAACCAGAAACTCGCATATGATTGGTGGGCTTGGCAATTCTGAGTTTCTTCATCTAACAGGTCCTGGGTTTCCAAGAGATCCCTTCATAGGAGAATAGCAAGTTGTGCTTCAACACTTACATTTGCAGACTTCTTAGGATGCATAAAAGTCATGAATGAACGCTGATAGTTATGTTCAAGGGGTTATTTTTAAGCAGTCGGTGGAAACTAGGAGTTATAATAAGCAATTTTTTTTATGAGGAAATTCCCCAAACGTTTGGGTAGCACCTTGTAAGGGTTGAATGTCTCATATCAAAGATCTCCGAGAGGTTGGTCTAGTTAGAAACCCCTTGGAACCACCTTCACTCTTCTTTGTTCTCAATTTCAAACAAGTCAAGGTGGAGCAGCATACAGCAACGTTTGCGTGAATAAGGGAAACCTTAAGTATGTGTACTATGAATTCAAGCCTCACCCATGCATGTGGGGCCTTGTATGGGTGGATGTTTTATTTCCCTACATGTGGGGTTGTTGATAGTTGGAAGCAAACCTTCAAAAACCCAAAAAAATCAGGGGAAGGAAAATAGCTTAGAGATAGAAAAAACTGTGGCTATATCTAACCCCAATGGAACCCAGAAGCAGCCTTGCAACAGGCTTTGGAGACGCTGGGCAGTCCTATCCAGTGTGCAGTGAAAGAAGTGAGAAATGGATTCGAACATCTCAACTTATTTTGGCCGTCTACAAACATTTAGCGGGATAGCGAAATTGAGAACAAAAATGATCGAAGGTGGATCCAAAGAGGTTTCTACCTAGAACTAAAAGCAGAAAACCTCTCGAAGATCTTGGGTATGAGAAACACAACTCTTACGAGGTGTTAACAAAAACGTTTGGGGCATTTCCTCATAAAAATAATAGCATGAATATTTCTATCAGCCTTTTTTCATGATTTTATGCATCCTTGGAAGTCTGCAAGTGTAAGTGTTGAAGCACATTCTCCTGGATCTTCTCAATTTTGTCAAAACGACGGCCTTTCAATTTCAACTTGGGGAACAGAAAAAAAGTCGCATTTAAGGAGGTCAGGCGAATAGGGTGAGTGGGTAATCACTACGTCGTACCAAGCGATATATGCGCAGGTGCGTTGTCGTGGTGGAGAACCCAGCTCTTTGTTTTCCCATTGCTCTGAACGTTTGCCCCTAATACGCTCACGTATAACTTCACAAAAAAACTTTCCATTGACAGTTTGACCAGGGTGGACAAATCCTTGTGGATTATGCCTTCGACATAAAAAAACATTCAACATGGACTTCACGTTCTCTTTTTGGTCGCGATGAAATTGGCTAATTATACGACGTGTATAGAGTTGACGGGGAACCAAACTGCAATACTAAAGAACTGTTACAACATCATAATACGACGAAGAAACCGTGTGAAGAATGTACGGGACGGATAAGGAGACTGCAAATGTGTTTCGCTTCCAGAACCTGAGGACATCCAGCAGAATAAGCTAGTCAGTTGGCTGCTAAAACTCATTGAGAGTATGCTGAAATAGAATCTTTGAGGCTTAGTTACAAAATAGGACCTTTGTTCGCAGTTGCCTCCAAACCACATAACTCTAAAGAATCAATCAATTTAGTTAAAATAGAAGTGGAAGAGGCAGGTTGCAAGTAGCAAGCTTTCATTCATATTTTTAAATTGTTTAAAATAAGTTTTAAGAATTATTTATTACTTGCTATTCATATTAGATCGAGCATTACAGAAAATTGCATTTCTCTTAAACTATGTCAATAATAAATTATTGGTACAAAAAAATAATAAAGTGGAAAACCAGTGCTGCTAAAATTGAAAACAATTTCTAGGTTTTTTGTTACGTTTATATTTTATTTACTATTTGCACTCTTTTATTTTATTTATTTATTTTTGTTATTGTAAGACAAAAAGCATATTGAGGCTATTATTGCCTTTCTAAATGTAAGTGTGAGTGTAAAGTGTTAAAGTCGTAAGTGAAGTGTTGTAAGTGTAAGCCTGTGTGTTAAGCTCGGGTACCGCAAGGGATGTCTAAATCCCCTCAATAGATTCAGCTAGTCTGCACCCCTGCGGGGGCAATCTTTTATTTGTAATAGAACTTATTTTTATTGACGAATGCTTTTGTTAGGATGCTTAACAAAATTTAAACAATTTTTCTGATTTCTGTGTACACACCAAAGGTGGTGCACGCATAGCCTACGTGTTGTGTCTAATTACAACCGATTTTACGAAGCAATTACATTGATACGCTCGTGTACCGGACTGTACATTTAGGCAACACAAAATTTTGTACGGTCCATTAAGAACGCTGAAACTCAAAGCAGTGTTTGCTTCGTGGAATCAATTTCAGAAATTGACGTGTCCTCCGTTACACAATGTCCTCCGTTACACAATGTCCTCCGTTACACTCACGTTACGTTCAGTACTATTAGGTTAATTAAATGCAAACGTATTGTTCCTTTGAATGAATCGTCGTATTTCGTAGCGAATATTTTATAAAAGAATTTAGGTTGTCGATATTTTTAGCGGAATTCAATTAGAAAATGAGGTTTTTGTAGCGGCCATCATGGAAAGACCCAGGCACTGACCTTGAAGTAAACACCTATTATGACATTCAGATCACTTTTTGATATATATATATGTGTGTGTGTGTGTGTGTGTGTGTGTGTGTGTGTGTGTGTGTGTGTGTGTGTGTGTGTGTGTGTGTGTGTGTGTGTGTGTGTGTGTGTGTGTGTGTTATTTATGTTTTAGCAATTTTTAGTCTAATTTTATTCAAACTTGGCACACAAATCAATTGAGTAGCTTGAACTCGTTTGTTAACCAATAAGATTAGTTAAACAGATTCATTTTTTTAAATGTATTTATTTTAAGGCGAGAAGCACATTATTATTATCGCCTCCCTACATGTAATTGTGAGTGTAAAATGTTAAAGTCGTAAATGTAGTGTGTTTTAGACTCGGGTACCGCGAGGGACGTCTAAATCCTCTTAATAGTCTGCACCCCCTGCAAGGTAAACAGTTTCAATATGGCGCCCATTTCGGATCAATGAAAATTCATAACTTTTATTTTGTAAATATTTTTGAAAATATAATTTCACCAACGTAACCAGCATTACAAACTGCAATAATTGCCGTTTAAAATTTTTCAAATGCGTTGAAATGAAGAAAATTAATTTAACTGCTATCAGGCGATCATTCAAGTGTTTTCAGTGCATTATGAAAGTTTAAAAAGTTAAAAAAAAAATGCATTTAAAAAATTAAAGCGAGACAGCTGCGTGCGCGATTTTTTTTCACATTTATCCTAGTTGTTTTAGAGCTAGTTGTGATGTTGGATTTTGCGCGATGCGTGCCAATGTCATATGGCATATAGTAGTATGTTTAGCGCCTGCTAATGTGTATATAAAAATGTAATTATTACTACTTCTAAACAGCTGATTTCGCACAACAGCTGTTGCTTCAATATCATTTTAATTGAGGTTATGTTAAATATTCAACATTCTAAATAAAATGGACGGTTAAATTAAAAAAATATGTTTTAAATAAAGCAAAGATAAATAAAAAACTAACGAGACGTATTCTAAATAAAAAACTAGTATTCTAGGACACGTAGAAAATAAATTAAAACGAAAATAGAAATTAAGGATGAAAATATTATTTAATAAAAGAGTTATAACTGAAAAGCAACATTAACTAATTAATAACAAAAACGAGGAATCGAGGAAAACGTGATACATTTTTGGTTCATAACAGAAATTTTTTCAAGAATTTCTCTTTCATAATCGTGAATACATCAAGTTGGAGACAATACAGAACATGATATACTTCAAAATACGGTATACTTCAAAATACGATGTTACTTCAAAACACGGTATACTTCAAAACGCTATATACTTCAAAACACTACATACTACAAAACACGATATACTTCAAAACACGATATACTTCAAAACGCGATATACTTCAAAACACGATATACTTGAAAACACGATAGCCTATACTTGAAAACAAGATATTCTTCAAAACACGATATACTTCAAAACGTGATATACTTCAAAACACTATGTACTTCAAAACACTATGTACTTCAAAACACGATATACTTCATAACACGGTATACTTCAAAACATGATATACTTCAAAACACGATATAACACGGTATACTTCAAAACATGATATACTTCAAAACACGATATACTTCAAAACACGATATACTTCAAAACGTGATATACTTCAAAACACTATGTACTTCATAACACGATATACTTCATAACACGGTATACTTCAAAACATGATATAGGCCCTACTTCAAAACACGATATACTTCAAAACACGATATACTTCAAAACACGATATACTTCTAAACATGGTATACTTCAAAACACGATGTACTTCAAAATACGATGTACTTCAAAACATGATATACTTCAAAACATGATGTACTTCAAAATACGATGTACTTCAAAACACGATATATTTCAAAACTCGATATACTTCAAAACACGACATACTTCTTATAATCTTTTACAATTTCCTGTTTCCATGTTGCGCCTTCGTTTATTTTTCCTGCCGCATATTGCTTGCTACAGTCTGTACAGTCCTATACATTCCTGGAAATATTAAAGTCCTGCGAAGTAATGCGTCAGTCACTACATCGACGTGTACAGAGTGTGTATGCAATATTGACATTGCCGGGTCCTGATTGCAAGGTCCCCGTAGCAAGGCTACTGCATATTTCATGTGGGCGACAAAGAGTAAGTCTGAGGGGGTCGTTAGACCCAACAAAGCATGAAATGATCTGTTTGATTATGATACACGAGTTTAGTCCGTATGATTAACTAGCCAGCTTCTAATTGCGTGACACCAGTTACAATATGCACGTTGACACTCTGGTATACTTTTAATTGATTACCTATAATTATTCGACAATAGCTGCTAGTTAGGACTTCTATGGTTTGTCTATTCTTTCGCTTGGCTTCTCGTATTTCTTTGTGAATGAAGTTTAGGTTCAGAGAAGGTTTATCTAAAAACTTCAGACTGTTAACTTTGATGTATCGGTTTGGTAGATCCCTGTCTAACGTAACCTGACCCACAAACTTTGTTTGATCTGGCAGGTGAATTTAATTTTAAAATAAATTAAAAATTATCGCGGCTGCCTCGAAATTTCGGAAATTTCGATGATAGCGAATTTCCGAAAACAATATTTTTATATTAACTACATTTTGAAACACCGATTTCACAATAATAAATAGCATTAAAACCGCTTATATTTTTAACATTCAAATTGCATTGACAATATGGAAATGAACCCTGGCCGCAGTCAAATTAATGTCTTAATTTCAGTAGGTTTTGATTAAAAATTAAAAATGCTATTTAGTGCTGTTTTTAACGCTGAATATCGCTTTTTTTTGTTTTTAATGTTAGCTTTGGAAGGAGAAATAAATAGCAAAAAAGTCTGCCGAACGGAATAATGTATCGGAAATATGAAACGAACAAACAAACCAATTTAGTCTATCTATTTCTGTGCCTTTCTTTTCTTTATCTTTTTCGATAACAGTAGGGCCTACACAAGTCTTAAATGAAAACGTTTTGTTGCTTTGGTTTCGGTATTTTTCCTTAGTTGAAGAACACGCGCCGTTGTAACCGTGTATAATCATTCGAAATTCATATAAACGTTTATAATTATTGTTGTTAATATTGTTTTTAACAACATAACCTATAACTTATTGTAGCCTATCAGCTGTTCAATGAAATCAGCTGATCGTTACGAATTAATATAAAACAGCTGATCTTTTACTATAACTACAATAAATAATATCTAAGCTGGTTTCACGTATTTATTATTTAAACAAAACAAGATATAACTTGTTAACTTGTGTACTCCACATGTGTACTTTTTTGTACTTTAAAATTTGGTTGCATTTGATTAAAATTATTAAATTAGATTTTAAAAGGTTTTCAACTGAATGCTTCAAAAGTAATATTTCTGAAAAAATTAAATACTGAAATTCAAAAAGACCTGCTTGCACAATCCCTTTATAATTGGTTAGTTCGTTTTAGTTTCACCCATGGACAGACGAATAAAAATTATATTTTTTTGTCACCATCACCATACTTTCTGATACTTCCTGCAGCGAGAAAATATAAAGGCAGACGTGTAACAAATACTTTAACGTAAGCGACATTTGTTATCGCACTTCTGAAGGGAAAATATGTTTCATTCATTGCTACCAACGAAATCATTTCTTATGAAACGTGAATATGGATACTGCTTGTGTGAATGTGAGTGGCAACACTGCATTTTAACGTTTAAAACGTCTTGAAGGTGGTATTAGCTTTATGGTCTTGTTTTACGTAAAAGACACACACACACACACACACACACACACACATATATATATATATATATATATATATATATATATATATATATATCAGAAAACAAATGAATTGCCGAAAAACCCTATTTCTTTAGTGTTGCTTACATTTATAAAAGCACGTATTAATTAAAAACAGTTCGGTTTGTCATAAGAGCTGAAAATATATTTTTCTTTTAAATATTTTACAAATTATGGAAACCCAAATATTTCAAAACTCCGTTTAAAAAATAAATTAAAACTAATATTTTCTTATTTTACTGAGTACCTTCATCTGTTACTGTACTCGATAGCAGTTCTGATAATGGAGGTAACGCGAAACGCGTCAACAAATAAAGAGACAATAATTGACAAATCTAGGAAAGACGGGTGTGTTTACTGAAAAACATATTGCCATTCCTAGCAGAAATAAACAAGATTACGTGATGTAATCCGCCCCAGAGACAAGTCGGAAATCATTTGTGTCGACCTTTTTTGTTAACTTGTATCTCGGGAACTGTTCCAGTTAGAAATTTGTAATATCATATACTGTTCATGAAATATAAAGCAGAGCGGACTAATTGTCTAATTGAAGGCGCAATAATTATCGCGCTACTTCAAGACTTTCTAAACTCAATTCTGTTAATATTTTGTAAGTAAAGTTAAGGGACTTTTTTAAACCAATTGTTTATTTTTTTGTTTATTACCAACATTATTATTACTTATTACCTTTTATATACTGTTTTTTTTTGGTAACAAAAATAAGTACCTACTTTACTGAAACTACATATATGGAATAGGTACAAAGTTCGTTAGAACACAAGAGAACTCTTACGCCTCATAATTTTCCATTTTAAAACTTTGCAATAAATCAAAATTGACTTAAAACCGATAAAAGCTCTGAAAATAAAATTCCAAGAGCATTATGAAGTGTCTTCATAAAAGTGCAGCACAAAGCAGTCAATTGTGTTTGAACCAAAACAGCTCATTGCTAAAAATATTGTTGAAAGTAATATTTAAATTATTACTGTATCCAAGACTTAAATAATTATTGACCGAATCAGTTTTGAAAGTAAAATAGTTAAGACAATCTAGGCCAATTATGATGTGTAAATGTTATTTAGAAAAGACTCTCCTTTTAGTAAACAGTAATTACTGTAGCCTAATTTAGGTATGTAATGTAAAATTCGGTTATAGTAGGTTTCACTTGTGAATATTTCAATAAGGTACAATGTTATAATTCAGTCATTAATTGTTATAGGTTTTAAATACGAAAACTGAACAAAGTGAGGCCTACTTTATATTTACTAAGTAACCTAAATATAATGAATAATATTGCTTTATTGACAGGTGATACAAGTATTATATATAATTATAACATCTATTTTAACAAGAGTTCATATTGGATAGTAAGCCTACATGGTTTTGCAATGATTGTGCTTAAGACGATATGTACAGTAATCTTTAAATACAAGTATTGAATGAAATATTAGTGTAACATTAAATACCAGTAATTAAATACCAGCCAATGGTATAATTTGAATTATTTTAGTTACAGAATTCGTGAATTTTTGCATTCAATTACGGACAGCGACTTCATAAAAACGTCCTCTTTTCCTTTTCGTTCACGTTCCAACAAATAAAGTTATGGCAGCCATTTATTTCACATGCCACTTCGAACACTGTTTATAAAGAGGTGTTATAACACTTCAGCGTTTTGCTGTATAGTGTTGTACATTATTCGTTTCGTTTTCCAATTAATTGCGAAAGTTTTCACATGCCAATATGTATACAAATCCAAACGTGTTTGTACCTCGCACAAGTTTACAGTAATATTCCGCTCGTGATGCAATTTGCACACGTGACTTTGAAAGTAAGAGGTAAGCTACTGCCTGCATAGATTATTCATTACTACTGCAACTTATAGATAAGCTCCCATTAGCCTATACCAAATCTTCACGGGGTGCGGGGGGGTTAACGCTTGCAAAATCACTTGATACATTGCAGTATTACTAGCCGGACCATGGCTTATCTTACTTCTCGCTGATTATACTTAATAATATTTTGATAAATATGCAGCATGTACCAAAAGATAGAATATGTTTTTAAAGTTTCACCTGTTTTGTGATGTTGATAAGGGGCCTAAAGTATACAAAGCGCTAAAAAATATTTACTAATATTTTGAATGAATATTTACAAGTCACATCCTGTATTTATGACGTATTTGTGTGACTTAAAATGTAATACTGACTTTACTGCGGCGAAACTGCATTATGTCAATTAATTTATTTCTTTTAATTCCGTATATTTTAAACAAACCATAAAAGAAAATATTGTCATTCATTCTCTGTTTTTTGCCAATCAAACGCAGCGACACACATAAACGTGAAAAAAATATTCAATTTCAATAATTGCGGTCAGACCGGAGCGAAGTGAATTGTATATTGAAAATCCGCTGACCTAAAATATGCTTCGATTTGTTTAATCCAATAGTGCAAGTAATTATATAGAGTGGAAATACATTGTATGTATTGCAGTGACTTATTTAACACAAGCAGTCCGAGTGGGGACGCAATGAATAAAAAATATATTTAATGGAAAAGTTCAAATTATTGAGAATCTGGAGGAACATTACAAGAAATATAAATATCGTATTTCCAGAAGTATTTTTTCCATCTTAATCTTTTTGAAATTGTAATTTTACCAACACAATCAACTTTAAGAATTGCATACATTAGTACTTTAAAATCTTAAATTACGTAGAA
>CM040191.1:10550000-10580000 GCA_022606455.1 Callitettix versicolor | reverse complement strand
GTGTGTGTGTGTGTGTGTGTGTGTGTGTGTGTGTGTGTGTGTGTGTGTGTGTGTGTGTGTGTGTGTGTGTGTGTGTGTGTGTGTGTGTGTGTGTGTGTGTGTGTGTGTGTGTGTGTGTGTGTGTGTGTGTGTGTGTGTGTGTGTGTGTGTGTGTGTGTGTGTGTGTGTGTGTGTGTGTGTGTGTGTGTGTGTGTGTGTGTGTGTGTGTGTGTGTGTGTGTGTGTGTGTGTGTGTGTGTGTGTGTGTGTGTGTGTGTGTGTGTGTGTGTGTGTGTGTGTGTGTGTGTGTGTGCACACTGTGTGTGTGTGTGTGTGTGTAATATCGTAATATTGGTCCTATATGATAAAAAATTGGACGAAAATTGATTTGGTAATAGTTTGATAACCAGCAAAATTTGTTACAGTTTCAAAATGGCGGCCATATCAAATCTTTAACTTTCAAATCCGTAACTTTTATTGTCCTGTATGAATTCGAATATCTGATTTCGCAGTCGTAATTAGTTTTAAAAATTTCACAAATTACCATATTAAATTTTCGAAGTTCGTTGAAATTAAGGGAAGTTTTGACGGTGGCCAGGGCTTATTATCGTATTGCCCATGTAATTGGAATATTTAAAATGTTAACGTATATATATTTTAATGCTGATAATTATGGCGTAATCAGAATTTCATAAACTGTATAACAAGAAAAATACTTGTGGAAATTCGCTTCTATCACGTCAGCGAGACACCTGCTTGTCGCTTCTACATTGTGTGAAGGCGAAATTTTGAATGACCTTCCATGTATGTGCACAGTATGGTGCAGAAATAAGAAAACTATATGATTTTTCAGGTTTTACTCGTTACAGAAACATATAACCAGGCTTTTGACGTCAGCCACGTACAGGTGCTCCAAAATTTCGATTTCAATATACAGGTTGTCCTAAAACCTGCAAAACATGTTTTTATGTGATATTTTAAAAGTAATCATATTATTAAGTTCGATAATTAGGTCAAAAAAATATTTTTTTTTTAAATCCTTTGCGATATTTGAGATACTTTGGTTTCTCTATGTATTAGTCAATAGAAAGTTATAGAAAGTTAAAATACAATTTTGAATTTAAGCCAACAATATATATATTACAGAACCTTTCGTTTGCTCCTTTCTGTTTCATACTTCCGTTACGTTCTTCCGTTCGGCAGACTTTTTTTATCCACTTCTCTCGCCAACGCTAACACTAAAGCTTCGCTTCAAAACCAGGTCTAATTCGTAAAAGTTTACCTGTCGTAAACGTTTGTAACAAAATATGTTTTGTCTAATCTTCTATAGGTTCGAGTACATATAAAACAAAATGAACAAGTTTAATTTACAGCTTTCTGACTTTCCGTTTAAAATCTTTACGACGCGTTATTATCTTAACAAAAAGGAACGAGAACATAATAACGATCCCTGGCCCTTACGAAACTAAATACAATCTGTAAATAAGAGCTTAAAACATTTCCCCGTCTTAAAATTTAATTAGCCGCTATCTAGAATGTTCTCATTTGCAAGCGTAAACGTTTAAACACCGTGTTTAGCCACAATAAAATTAATCAAGATTACGTTAATGTTGTTTGTTTATGTTCAGGTGAAGTCATTAACATATTCCTTCATAATTATCGGGCCAACCATCTCCGCTATGATAAGCGCAATACAAACACCGGCAGCGGATTCTTATCAGCCCAAGCACCGGTGTTTGGCGTCATTCCAATGCAAAGCGCCCCGACGCCCCCCCCCCAGTACCTGTCCTTGATAATGATCAAGCTGACCCTTGTAGTTGCACTCTTCTGTTTTATGGCTTACAAATTTATTGCAAAGTTTAAAATTCGCAAATTGAATTTTTAGCTTAAAACTTAGCAGTTACTTGTGTAACGGTCATTCATGGTGTACTTTAAAAAATAATCTTTTAATTGTTGGAAAATTAAATATTCAAGTAGTGGTTTTATAAAATTCTACCGAAAAAAGGCAACGGAGTAAAATTCATTTTCATTTGTTAGGAATTAAAATTGTAATTCTAATTATTAGTTTTGCAAATTGTACAGACGCTAAAAATGGCGAAAATGTTAATATACTGCCTGTTGTTATAAACAAGGTATATAGAGCAACAGTTTAGATAAAAGTTTGGGGAAGAAGTAAGTCGCGGTCAGTCGATTCCGGGGTGAATGAAGGCTCGTTAGGAGGCCAATGTAGGTCGCGTAGTGCTCCTAGAGGACATTCCATTTAGGCGGTGCTGGAGAGCAACGGATCGTCAGTCTAAAAGACAGTTTTTACTTTCACTTCTCCTTTTAGGTTAAACAAATTGGGACATGAGTTACCGGAGAGAAACTTGGAACATTATTTCAGAGAAGCACATTGATCGGGTAATACAACAGTGTTCATTTTTGGGTTATTTTCAAGTGTACTTTTAGCCGAAACAATATAAGAAATTGCATATAAACATATATATATATATATATATATATATATATATATATATATATATATACACCACGAACTTTCACAAAGTATACGGTCAGGATCGGTGCTCATTTTATGTTAAATAAATCATTCTCCAACGAAAATAAATTAGCCAATAAATATTTTCCCTAAAATAAATAGATTCAAATAGCAACGTTTTGGTGCCATAATGGCTCGCCTTGACCACTAAGCCGAGAAAAGAACACATTTTCACGGACTAAAAACAATGTTCGCTGCGAGAGCGGATAGGGTCCTAAGCCGTGAATTCGATTTAGTTTCGGAGTCGATTGAAAAAATCCACAACCTCCTGGCGCGTGACTGGAATATCGGGCGCAGCTGTTGAGGCAGCCGAAGACAAATGGCGCCATTAAGTGCGTAGTTCGCGCCACTGTCCTACGGCCTCGCGGATACACACTGCTAACACAATCACGTTGTTTGCTGAACTGGCGTAGATTTACTGTTACATGTTTACTTCAACTGTACTAATATAGTAGGGCTATCCTTGCCCGCTTCGTACGCCAACCCTGTTTCGTATTTAACATGAAGCAACCGTTCCTGTAACAGAACGTTTAGCAGTTTTTCGATCAGTTTTAGATCAAAAACTATTTTAACTAATAGTTGTAAGGAAAGTAGACTTCGCAGTATATTATTAAATATTTGACACCGCTCCGAAGAGATCGCAACATTTTCGACCGCTAACAGTAATATTTATTACATGACTAACTTTATTGAAATTGTATGCGGTCTTTTGTATGAAAGAATTAAATGAAAAAATCTTACCCGTAAAGCGGTCAAAATTGTGATAGGTCTTGTACATTATTACATGGAATAATCAGCAATTACATTCGTCATTGTTTTATCAGATGCCGCCATCTTGAAACGGAAAAATGAAAATATCTTACACCTTCGGTGTTTTGGTTCAATACACGGTATTTCATATAAATTTCAAAACAATCTGTCAATGCGTTTGGCCAAAACCGCGTTACAAACATACAAACCAAATGCCGCATGGTCGAGTTCAATAACAGTTACATGTTTAAATTTGGAAAAAGTTTGTGAAATTTTAAAATTAAGGTAAATTTATTTCGTAAAAAATAATAATATTCCCAACTTTACACTACCCACCCAAGTGTAAAGTAATATGTAACCTGTATGTTGTTTATAATTTGGGATCTTTCCTAACCCGGGTCCTTTAAAGAATTAACTATCGGTGGTTCAACAAAGTCTTATAACACACACACACACACACACACACACACACACACACACACACACACACACACACACACACACACAAACACACAAACACACACACACACACACACACACACACACACACACACATATACGCGTATACAAAATTTGATTCAAATTTTACAAAAAAATCTATTTTTACAACAACTTTATCAAGTACGGTGACCAGCGAAATTAATTCAACAGTTTCAAAATGGCGATAAATTAAAATCTTTAAAATTCATAACTTTTTTAACTCAAATGTTTTTTTACGAAAATCTGATTTTATCAACGTTAAATTTGCATAAATTAGGATTTTGAAATTTTAAAATCCGTTGAAATCGAGTAATTAAATTTGACAACGCTTCAGGAAAACCATGAGAAGGCACTGTGTTCTGATGGTACACATGAACAGGATAGGCATTTACCACAGCGAAACCGAGTGTAGGTTGTGCAGACTCAGGAAGATAAGGGTGTTTGGCTTTCGGGACCCTGAAGACCTCCAGCAGAATAAGCTAATCAAGTTGACTACTAAAACTCACCTAGGGCACCAGTCTGCTGTAGTACAATCCAAGAGGCTTAGTTGCACAATAGTTGTGATAGCATTGCTGGAATCAAAACCTCTCAACTTCTAGAAATTAATCTTGATCTTGATATTAAGGCTGATGTATTGTATAAACTCTATTAGGATAAGTGGTTTTAGCACATATGTGACTAATGTTTTATAGTTTTCTTGCTGGTGGAGTTTCTATATTCCTATATCATAGATTATATCAAGTACTTAAACTGAACAATAAATTTAATCCTTTTTCAATCTGTATTTGTTAAAGCTGCAATTTCACATCGCACAGAACTTCTGCTTAATCCTTCTACATTTATTGATTTTACAGTTTAAAAGATTATTCTTTTTTAAATGAAATTTTTTCAACAACTTAAAGCTACAAATTAAATATCTACTGTTACTTTCTTATAGCTCCTAATAGTACTAAACCACCGTTTCATATACACGGGTATTTACTTATGAAAATGACTGTGATTAGTGTTACACATTTCAACGTTCAGCGACAGCTTTAACACTGTATTTATTGTTTCAGGTGTAAACACCATGACCATGCTGTCGTTAATCAGAAGATGTAAACCTTAGCCGCAGATTAGAACCTTGAAGATTTATCACCATGAAGATATTTTACTGTTTCACTCTCTTCTTGATTGTAAGTAAAACCACAGTTTTATAATATTTAGTTTTAGATTTTCCGTACGTTAATCATTCTGCAAAGTAACTAATGCTTAATATAAACCCGGTTATACGAGTCACGATTTAACGAAATTCCTCTTTAACAGCTGTATGTACAGAAACACTTTAGTAACGTAAACGCAAAAGAACTCTGACATTCAATATAAACAAGTAGAATGATAACTCTTATGAGAGCTTTATGAGTGATCGCTGCTGGTGGCATCTTGCGGCCGTGTTCAACTACTGTTAAATACTGTTAGTACTGTTTATTTTCGCAAACGTCTCCACTCCTGTCCTTGCAGCTTACAGCGTTCGTAACGGCAGATAGCCAAACTACTTGGAGTTTAGCCGCTAATATCGAGCACGCTATTTATAATGGTGGCTGTACTTCTAGTACGTTTATATTGAATTACTTTGACTGCACAATGGAGAGGTAATTACATTTTTATTCAGATTTTTGTCCTATTACCTGTGGTTATTTTTGTGATTATTAATTATAACTTTTATATCTTAATATTTGTGTTTAACTGAGAGGAGTTATGTGTTATTGTAGGTTTGTCGTTGCAAGTAATATGACGGCAAATAAATGTGTTATAAAATGTTGCCTGTGGAAATGTGTCCACAATTTTAGTATATATCACGTTACGTAGTTCAAGTATTGTAACAAAACTTATTTTGCTTCCAATAATGTTAATACAGTATAATTTAAAAAATGTAAATAATTGTTTTTACAGCATGAGGGGATATTTTTATAATTTGAATTCCCTGCCTCTTTTATCCTGTATCCGTTTATCTACCAACAATATTGACAAACGGGTTACTTTTGAACTAAGACCTTTGTAGACCTATCGTGCGCCGTTTCTTACGTACATTCCTGAGTTGCTCATTTACAGCTCCTTCTCCTGTCCTAGTCTCTTCGTAAAGCCTAGGATTAGGAGAGGATTCAAGGTAGGCAACTACCTCACTTCTAATTGGAGACTTCCCAGTTCATTATTGAGATTCTTGTTCTGCTAATTCCCTTTCAATTTTTCTATCGGTCAGCCCTTATTATGGAGGTTATATTCCATTAGGCCAGCATTTTCTTGTTTTTTGAGATACCCTTCATTCGATTTTACATTCGTAGTGATGTTGTTTCCATGAGTAGTTAAAAAAATGAAGAACGCTCAGATAGAGCCCTACATGCATAGGTAAGGTAAGGCTAAGGTACACTGGGAGATAGCCAGTTATTACATGACTTCGTTTAATACACCTTAGGCCGGTGTAATTCGCTTCATCAGGACGGGTCGCTTTACAGTTTAGAGTTAGTAAAGTTATGTAGAGTAGTGTGTGTGTGTGTGTGTGCGCGCGCGCGTGTTTTGAGTATATGAGGGAGAGTAGTATAAGTTAGAGGTACGGTGGGATCGCTACGCCTATCAGCTGCTCACTACAGCTGCCTCTGCCGGTGTGACGGTAAGATAGAGATGGAATAATTTAAAAATACATAAACGAATTTTTAACGAAACGTATTTTTATTTTCTTTAAACGATTTGTATTGTATTAATATCTTATTTTACACTTACTTAATTACTTCTAACACTTGTTTTATTACTTAAAACCTCAAATTACTCACTGTTACTGTGTATGTATATATATATATATATATATATATATATATATATATATATGTGTGTGTGTGTGTGTGTGTGTATGTATGTATGTATGTATGTATGTATGTATGTATGTATGTATGTATGTATGTATATATATATATATATATATACATAATATATATATATTTGTGTTATTCAAAATTGCTTCAAATAACCTCAGTCTCATATACATTGGTGTAGGTATTATCTACTGTAATATATAGTTATTGAAAACAATGCAATTATTGCAATGGAAAATACCAAACACAGAATTTTATAAATGTGTTTTTTATATGAAACTGTAGATAAATTACAAGACCGTGGTCTCTCGGGATATCCTCTAGTTTACGTTACTCTCTGTTTTCCAACACGTTCCCCCTTCGACAATGAGTTATTCCTTGCCCAAGAGTTTTTTTTTCAAAACTCGTTAACTATATATGTACATCTAAATGAAATTCGTTTCCTTTTGAGAAAAACTTCGACGGATTCAATTTTGACCTACTTCAAAGATTAGTTAATCCGCACACGTTGCGATGGTTTTATTTTACGTATTTGTTTTATTTAAAGGCGAAATGTAAAGAGTTTTTGAAAATAAATTAAGAGCATCGAGAATAAACGAGTAGTCCTGATCACATTAAATGTAAATATAACAAATACAGTCACTAGGAATTAAATGTGTGTTAGTTCTAGATAGATTTTACTGAAATTATAACATTTGTACTACAATTAGTATAAAATATTAGTAAATTGTGTTTGAAACTGTTTTCATTTTGTTTTGCAATAATAATATTTATTATTTAATATTTAATATTCGATATTCAATATTTGATATTCGATATTTGAGATTCGATATTTAATATTTGATATTTGATATTTAATATTTGATATAGATATTTGATTTTTAATATTTAATATGTAATAATAATAATAATAATAATAATAATATTTTAACATGTGTGGCGGTTGTCAGGAGTTGATTTATGTCGTGTTATCTCCTCTAAACAGCTGCTTTATATTTATCTCCCGTATTTTGTGAACCAAGTCGTATAGCTGCAAATTATTTCGGCTGCGAACTCGCTAGTGATTAGAAAATATCAAGGCCGCTGGTGATAATAAAAACAGTAGCAAGTGGGGTTGAATTTCCCTTAGTCATTCTTTAAACCGTTCATTTTACATAAAGCAATATTTTAAATTAAAGTATGCCTTTGAGTTTTCCTTGAGGTTTGCTTAATGATTTACGTAGGTAAATTATAATACACTGCCTTTCAAAAGTAAGCTTTAAAATAAATTAATTTTTATAAGTGCAAAAGATTATTTTTCTTCCTAATAACATTTCATAAATAAATTTGTATGCATTCTTGCCACACAATTAAATGACAAGTTGTAAAACTGGATAAATTTTCTCTTTCTGGAAATTCAAAGTTGGAAAGAGTAAAACAAGTTTAATATAACTAATGTCAGAAACAGAAGTGCTTCACGAAAGATGTTTAGCATAATCACATTGAAACATCTTAACATTTAATAAGGAGGAGAAGAATAAGAAGAAGGAAAGAGAGGAATAAGAACATTGTAAACAAGGTCGTTACTCGAGACTGTGAGCTGGAACGTGAACATCTCTGTTTTCTTAGCATTAAACGTAGCTGCTATAAAGTATAAACATTTAAAGTTCAGGGGGTTTGCGAATTTTATCGATTTATCTTTGCCTAAGTTTGTTTTCCAGTAATACGACTTTGCGTACGGAATGATTGTTTACGAAAGCGAATTGTGTTGATCTTTCGATATGTGCTTGTTGATGTCTCGTTTAGTGGGTCAACTCCGCTCGTTACGATCGCGGCTGAATGTGTTGGTCGTAAAAACAGTGCGCAAAATTAATCTTAGTAATTTATTTACTTAAAAAATGAAAGCTGTAAACAAACAGTATCCAAAATCCTGACTGCTCAAACAGGGTTCATAAGGTTTTCTTGAAATTTATAAGTCATATAAATGTAGGCTATGTAGATTTAAAACTCAAATGAATCTAGTCTTTCAATTTTTTAAAAACAATTTACATGTAAATTTCATAAAACAAAATGAATGTACTTTTTTGTTTATCATAAATGGTTTTCATTAATTGGAATTATGATGATAAAAATACATGTTATTTTTATTTTTTTTTTTCATTTACTCTGGAACTGTTTGTAAATAAATGTTATTTATCCGCCACGGTTACGCAGCCAGATTTGATTCGAATAAATCGAAGTAACATATAAGCTTTCGACCATCACGTTATGCATCCTGTATTGATTGGAATAAATCGAAGTAACATGTAAGATTTTGACCGTCACGTTACGCAGCCTGTATTGATTGGGATAAATTGACGTAACATGTAATGTTTTAACCACGTTATGCAGCCTATATTGATTGGGATAAATTGAACTGACACGTAAGGTTTTGGCCGTCACAGTTACGTCGTCCTTCGAGTTTTACATGTAATATTGATTTATTTAAAATTACGTGTAATAAATAAGTACTACATCCCCGAATCATCGAACACAAAGTTGCTTAGAATGTTTTACAGTTAAATATAACCTTACCATTTTATTTAGACTTATTATTTATTTGTTTAAAATAGTGTATATCAGTAGATTGAAAAATAAAAATTTTCATTATAATTACAGCCATTATACTACATACTGGACCCATCTAACATAAAACTGTTTCGAGCGTTTACAGCTGTGTATATCTTGATTGTTGTATAGCCTATAAATACGTTCATGAGTAAAAATTTACATTTATAATGAACGCTTTATGCTACATGCCCAGCCCAGGCATTTAGTTCAATTTTCAAATCTGTCTACCGTCCTGAGAAGCTCTATTTTGAATTTTGATTGAAACAATAAATTTCACATTATAGTTTACTACTTGAAATCTATTATAGGAATGAGAATTATTTTTGAAAGTTTTACCGACGAATTAACGTTTGGACAGATTCCACGCGCTCCATTCCGACTTATAAAAATGTAAAGTTTTCATTACGGTGATTGTGTTTGCAGAAGAAAGGGGATTCGTTGCGGCGGAATGCAAATTTAAATGAAAACAAGCAATAATTTGGGGCCGATACAAGCCTTGTATAGGCACGGCTATGTCAATGTTTGCCCCGCCTTTCTTCTGTTCGCCAAGTTCTGTTTTGTTTAATAATGGCGGTTTGGCAAGGTAGTTCTGTAATGTAAAGCACAATTTTTCGAATCCGAGTAAAATTTTAGTTGAAAATAAAGTATCATATATATTTTATAATCCGTTCCTTTACGTAATCACCAGAACCTTAGCGTCTGTTCAGTGAGCTCCTCAATGAATGATATCCTCGCTGTGGCAATGACAATTTGGCATTGTATGGTTTGTCTGTGGGTTTACTCTACTTGTTACTTTTACAAAGTTATGACACGTTTAGTGGTTTGAGTTTACTTCATTTGAAAAAGTAATTTGTGCACTTAACATACTGCCGCCACTCACCCCTTTACATATTTATAAACATCTAAACCGATTTCGTTCGTAGATATGTTTCAATAGTACAACATTTATGGTGAGACTATAATGCAGGATTAAAGTGTACTTCGTTAGCAAACAACACAAAGCAGTGTGTGTGTGTGTGTGTGTGTGTGTGTGTGTGTGTGTGTGTGTGTGTATAGAGACATCCGTGTTTACCGGCCCTCTTTGTCAAACCTTAAAATAATCGGCATTTAAAATTTTAAAAATCAAAATTACCGCTCTTCTTAATTTTCGGCGAATATTTTTCTTTTTAAGATTCGAAGGTTTTTCAGCAGTTTTATTAATTTTAAAAGTGAAAAGATAACAGCAACATTATATTCAGTAACATTTGTAACGATAGTTGACAGCGTTAAACTGTGTTTTGAAACTATTAAACTGGGCAGTTTTTATAGACATTTAAATCGAAAAAACGGATATTGTAACTAATCCAAATCGAATAAGTAATTTTAAATTTATGATTAAAAAAATGAAACATTAATACTGTAAAAACTGAATATTTCTAAAACAAAAAACATACACTTTCAAAAAACACATATTTTTTAATCAAAGAGTATTAATTTAAAACTGTAGTGGAAGGTTCTCATTATTAGTTTGTCACACTTGCATAGCAAACTGAATAAAATGAGCTATCTGTATAGAGAAGTATGTTTTGTACTGATTTGTTTACGCCTTTGCGATTACACGCATTATCAAAAGTTATTATCCGGTAACCGAATAACGAATCAATGTCCCAAGGATCAATAAACAAGTTTTAAAAATGAAAAAATGAGTCCAAAACGCGTCCACTAGTGTTCATAAAGATAGAAAAAAATGAAAGTATCTACCCGAAAATATGGAAAATTTTCAAAACGAAATAAAGATTATTGTTGTAATAATTTATGGCTTTATGGCTTATTACCTGTTAATATGCTCACAGAGCTTGTGTCAACATATAATTTTGAGGGATTCTGCATAGATTGTGCGATCTGCAAACACTTTATCGCTCATTCTTCAACCTAAATCTAAGTTGTTTTGTCGCAGGATGCATGCTACCCTATTTACATTCCTTGAATTCCATTCTACAGTAGGACTTACAAAAAGGGGCGAATTCTGTTTATTGTCGACTTGTTTTCCCTCAGATTCGTTTTGTTCCCTGTTATGTTTATAAGATTAAACTCAGTTTTGTTGATGGAGTTTTATTTAGTTTGTATACGTATTCAACCTTATATCTTGACAACCCATTGTGCCCTTTTTCGAGATATTGTATCGTTGGACTGTAGGGGAACAGTAAATGTAACGAAATAATGTTATACTATCGGAATATTTTATTTTTTTGAAGTGATTCGTTCTTTACGCTCAACGCGGCAAATTTTGTGGTGCAGTGAAATCGAACTGAGAGTAAAGTAACGTAACGAAAAAATGAAGAATACTTGAATGGAAAGAGCATGAGAGGAGTTGAGTGGATGGAAAATGTGTGTGTGTGTGTGTGTGTGTGTGTGTGTGTGTGTGCGTGCGAAGACACACACACACACACACACACACACACACACACATTGGCATTTTGGTCCGATTTCATGTAAACTTGGCATAAAAATCGATTATGGAAATAGTTTTAATAAGTTCATTAACCAATAAAATTAGATCGAAAGTTTCAAAATAGCGGTCATTTCAACTTTAAAAATTCATAAATATTTTAAACGTTTTTAAGAAATCCGATTCCACCATCGTATTCAGCCTTAAAAGCTGAAGTAGCGTTTTTAATTTCCAAAATCAATTGACATTAAGAATGTTTCACTGCAGTCAAGACTCATTTTCGTATTGTCAATGCAATTTAAGAGTTTAGGAAGGTTATACACAGATTTTAATTCTAATTATGGTTGTGAAATCAGATTTCAAAAATGTTGTGATAAAAAAATATTCTAAAAAATTTTCTTCTATCACGTCAGCGAGACAGCTGCGTGCCGCGATTAACTTTTACCTTTAGCCTTGAATGAACCTCCAAACGAATTAGATTATATTTCTCCCCTCTTTTGACAATAAAAGCTGTGCAATTTGTCATATTTACATGGTTGTAAACCGATTAGGTTGGCGGGAAACATAGAAGTACGACTCCTTAATATACGTAACCAAGTCGTACATCACCTCACATCCGGAGGCGTCACAGTCTGCACTGTGCAAATTAAACCTTCCTTTACATCGATGATAGTATTTACACAGTTATTATTTATGAAATTATATCATTTTGAACTATTTACTGTATAACTAATTTTAGCTATTTACAATGCTGGTTTTATGCAACGAAACTTCAAAAATGTTAATGTTTTTACGAAATACCTCTTTAGTTCGAACTTAACGTTGATATGTTAATAACGAAAATCTAACGCTTAAACGATAATTCGAAAAAAAAATAACGAACATTGTAGTTTTGAAAGGTTTTTTACGTCAAATCATATAGAAATATACTTGTTCACAAAATTATTATTTTAAAATGTTGAAGCAAAAAAATGAGTAATTTGGGAAATTCAGGCTTAGTTTTGGTCTTAAATTAAAAATTTTTTCATCGTATTTCTACAATCCTATTATCATAAATCCCAATTAAAAAAACTAAAAAATGCAAAAAACATGTTTGATTTCTAAAAAGTTTAGAACAATACAGTATTTCGAACATGGCTTGAAATTGTATCTTCGTTTATGTTTTTAGATTGTATCAACGATTTTAAAACATTGTGTTAAACTTAAAACGATAAAACAGTCAAGTGGTCTTTTTGACATTGATTTTTTCCAGAAAACTGAAAATCAATTTATTTATAATAACGTACACAAAAACACACTTTAATCTAGAAATTCAGTTCGTAATGATTTCTTACAAAATCACATTGTAATGTAAACAAAGATGTCTGCCAAAACTAAAAATTGCCTCACAGCAATACCAAACGAATTCACAAAATTCCAAAATCGATCGTCAAAACCATACCCGGATAATTCACGAAATGTTTAGGGTACTCTGTATTTTAAATTAAATAATACAGGAACATCAGACCGTACCAACATTATTTAAAAAAGACTTTGAGGGAAAGCAAGTGGTTATCAAAGCTTGTTGAGGTTGGAGAAGGGTTGTATTAACGACCAATTTAAAAGTCAACCCTAATTGCAAGCCTGGCATTCTCTCCCTCTACCCCTTTCCATTAGAACCGAAAACACGAGCAAGTACTGTATTCCCAACAATTTACGTAAAAACATGAAGAGCCATTAAGGTTTGTTAGGTTGGTATTGCTGTTTTCCTTGTGAATGCTATCACTTCGGAACAGGTTTACCGGTAATACTAGAACTTACACATAGCACTGAGGTGTATGATGTCGCTCTATTGTCTGTCTGTTGGTAACGCCTTTATAGCGTCTAAACATTAGGTTGGAAAA
The DNA here is from genome assembly GCA_022606455.1 of Callitettix versicolor. Lineage (NCBI taxonomy): Eukaryota > Metazoa > Arthropoda > Insecta > Hemiptera > Cercopidae > Callitettix > Callitettix versicolor. The sequence goes on along the minus strand of CM040191.1, from coordinate 10,566,510 downwards.
GTATGATATTCGGAATTTTGTAAAAGTACGTAAACGGAAATATAGCGGTTGCAAACTAATTTTTATCAAAATTTTAAGTATATCGTGTATTGACTAAGTGAGAACGACAACGGCTTCAAAACTTACTTAAAAAACAAAAAGCTGGCGAAATAGTGCAATATATAAAATATGATCTAATAAAGTAATTATTGGTTAATATATCAATTGATACTACAAGAAATAAGAAAATTTCTGTACAGAACTCAGGAACATTTTTCAAGCGAAAGTGAATACCTGAAGTTTTTTTGAAAAATGAAAACTGTTTTATAATCGAAAAATATGTTATATGGTAGCTGTGCATCGGGATTATCATGATCCTTCAAGACGCCTCACACTCGTGACGTAGGTTCTGCCTCAGGCGTCAAGTCCATTAGCCCTCACCACAACAGCTGGTTCAATTCATCAATGTCAGCCATACTTGAGTGAGTGAAACGCAACCTTGCATTTAGTTCCTGTACTAAACAGAAAACAAAAATTTACGTAATTCTCTCGACTGCCGATAAATAATAATAAAATATCACTATTGCCCTTACAGCACTCGTTATTACATTCTGCAACTATTTTTGAAAATCGATTTATTATTGTTAATTATTTATTACTGTTTTTTAAAAATTTATGCGTGGCACCTACAGTGATTTTATAAGGATAAACTCTAGAGAAATAAGTAGAGTTTATATATATATATATATATATATATATATATATATATATATATATATATGTGTGTGTGTGTGTGTGTGTGTGTGTGTGTGTGTGTGTGTGTGTGTGTGTGTAAATTGCCTGAGAGGAAATTTCATGGCTACATATCGGTATTTTAACTGCATAACAAATTTTAAAATTGAAAATGTTTAGCTAAACGCTACGAATGACAAAATATTATATAGTGTGTTTCTTTAATTCAAATATTTTAATGCTTTTGTATTTTAAACTTATCGTCCATGAACTAAGCAGCTAAATAAAAGGCATTAAAAGAAAAGTTTACCAAATGAAACTGCAACTCCATTTAAACATTAAATTTTCACTAAAAACAGTATTTTAATTAATTTTATTTGTTTTAATAAAACTCAGAAAAGTTTGTACGCTTCTGTAAAAAGGAAATCGTGTTGTATGAATTGTCTGAACCTTTTATGTCGTAGCCTATCTGGTTTTCACCTAACCTGTAAACATACTATAATAATAACTTTAAATTGGGGTTTATTCGATGTTTCCATATTTAATTGTAAGCTTGTTAAAGATATATCCTCTCAAATATTGTTTTGAAAACTCTACAAACGTGTTTATATTTCAAATAGTTTTATTAGTGTTAAAAAAAGCACTTTAGATCCTTCTAACATGCATTCCAGCGAAAGCAACAAATTAATTGTTTCAATATTTTTTTACTCTAATCAAAAATACAAAATCCAATCATTGACATTAAAGCCAGTAAAATGTTTAATATATTTTGTCAGCAAGTTATATAGACTACATTGTATAGGCAACAGTAATACTAAAATTCCTTCAAATCAAATCGTTAAAACAAAACTGAAGAGTGCGCTAGTGTTCCAACTGTAGTTACGACGTTATGGCGCATATAAAATATCGCCAGGAAACTATGATGTTACTTTTCAATTTTACGACTGAGTTGAAGTACCGCTACCGGTTTTTTTCTTTCCAAGTTGCTGTACTTTATCCGAGCTTGCAAGTTCCACAAAGGTGTTGTAATATGTCGTAAAATTGTGTTTAGGATAAACAAGATTTCTATTGCAACTCGAACGTTCGACATTTTGTTTGTGTGTTCGTTACGCAGTTTTGGCTAAACGCATTGCTCGACTGTTCGAAATTTAGTACGAAGGTACCTTGTATAAAGCTAGAACGACATATGTTTAAGACCTTTCCCCATTCATTTACTTTTCAAAATGGTAAATTATGATTTAACTATGACGAGAGTAGTTATTGGCTATTTCCTGTAAAACTGGCTAAAAGGCAAGACCTATTAAAATTTTGACCACTTTGTGAAAAAAGAGTACAATTTCCAATGAAGTTGGTCCAGTAATATTTATCCTAAATACTACATTTACTGGTTAAATTGGCGAAAAATATCACTAGCGCGTCAGAGAGCTGTCGTGTAGGGATGGCCAAGAAATTAATTAAGAGTATGCTGCGAGGTTCATTCAAGTACTATTACAATAAGGGCTACAAAAACATGTTAGTTAAGGGCTCACACACACACACACACACACACACACACACACACACACACACACACACACACACACACACATATATATATATATATATATATATATATATATATAAAATAATATGTAATATAATTAGATATTAAATTATATATTAATAATTAATGGTATCTCTACTATTCATTCAATACACGTGTAGCTATATTGCATACTTTGCCCCTTACAACTATATTCTTTACTACTTATTTCAAACGTATTTACCAATGAATGTTACATATTTTCCTTTGCAGTGTATCTCTAGTTAATTATTAATTAAATAATAATATATATATATATATATATATATATATATATATATATATATATATAGAGAGAGAGAGAGAGAGAGAGTTTCTTCGTATACCAGTCAAACCATATTTCACACAAATATATTTGTTCAATACTGTAAAAAAACATTTTACTAATGAAGGTTCATTTAATGGGCTTTCACCATTATTTGTTATAACGTCTTTCGAATTATTCATGAAACTTTAAATTTGAAAATTGCACGATAAACAGCGTAACCCTAATAAATGGGCAGTAATGTAATTCGGCGCCCGTGATGTGGAGGACGCCGTGTTTATTTATTCTTCTTCTTCTTGCTTTTATTTCTTCACTGTTAATGTACAACACGTTCAGCGCGCATCACAGCATGCATAATGTATGTATCTTTTTTGTGTATTTTGTGTTGTGAGAGAGGAAATGTTTTTAAATGTATTACACACGTTTTGACTTGGTAACGCCTTTTGACAAATTAAGTTCGCCGATGTGTGTTTGTCGTATGTTACTTTGGTAATGAACTTTTGAGGACATACAGTATAGTTAGACGAATGTGAAATTAGTAGTAAGGAATACAGCTGTAATGGGCAAAGCATGCAATGGTTGCTTTATGTGTTTTGAATGAATAGTAGAGATACACTGCAATGGAAAATATGTAACATGTTATATGTGTTTGGATTAAGTAGTACAGATATAGTTTCAAGGGGCAAAGTATGCAATGTAGCTACGTGTATTGAATGAACAGTAGAGATGAACTGCAAAGGAAAATATGTAACATTGTTATAACTGTTTGGATTAAGTAGTAAAGATATAGTTTCAAGGGGCAAAATATGCAATGTAGCTACGTGTATTGAATGAACAGTAGAGATAAACTGCAAAGGAAAATATGTAACATTGTTATAACTGTTTGGATTAAGTAGTACAGATATAGTTTCAAGGGGCAAAGTATGCAATGTAGCTACGTGTATTGAATGAACAGTAGAGATAAACTGCAAAGGAAAACATGTAACATTGTCAAAAAAATTTAGAATAAGTAATAAAGAATATAACCTAGTTGTAAGGGGTAAAGTATGCAATTTAGCTACACGTGCATTTTATGATTAGTAGAGATAGGTAACATTATTAAAGTGTTTGGAATAAGTAATAAAGAATATAACCTAGTTGTAAGGGGCAAAGTATTTAATGTAACTATACGTGTTTTGCATGACTATTACAGGTTCTCTGCAAAGGATATATATGTAATTTTGCTAAAAGTGTTTGGAATAAGTAGTGAAGAATAAAGAAGGGGCAAAGTATTTAATGTAACTGCAAGTATTTGGAATGAGTAATATAGAATATTTCTGTAAGCAGCTAAATGTGCAATACGAACGTATAATCAAGGAAAGTTGCAGCGTTCCGCCTGTCCAAGTCACCCTCTGGAGTTGCAGCATGTAAATATACGTAAGGTGATGAGTACCAGTTTTCAGGTAACTTAAAAACGAAAACTTCTATAGTGTTACATCAAATGGTAAGAATAAAAAAATTTAAAACGGTAGTGTCAAAAGAAAGACAAAACAATTTGTAAATCGTTCAACATTGACGCGTCTACAGCAATTACTCAACCGATTTTCATCAAAGATAATTTATTGTATTCGTTGCAGTATTTGCGTCCTGTATAAAGTTATAAAAATAAATACGTTTAAGGTTACAAAATTCAATAAAAAGCCAGAATATTAGTAGATAGCAGAATTTTATTATTCTAATCTCCAACCTCAGTACTGAACGGTCACTACTTACGCGTTATTAAAATGGGTACAGCAAACGATTAGGCCATAACCAAGTAAAGGTTTCTAGATCTGTACATACTGTTCCTCACCGAATCATAAGCCGCAATCAATATCTTTTTCTCTGCAGTTCTAAAATATCCAACTTTCATATCTATAATCTGATGTGATCATTAAAACAATACTTTGGCATATACACTTTATTTCCTCAGCGATATTAGGTAATTCAATTTATCATAATCATCTTCCGCAATATTATGACTTTATAAATATTAAAGTAGTTGTCAAAGTGAACTTTGTTGTGCTGTTCCATGCGATTGGAATAAATCTTTTAGTTTATTTTTAATTCAGTTAAAGTTACTTGAAGTTATTTGCAATAAAACCATTATAGTTCCTCTGTAATAAAATCATATTCCGCAAGTGGGCGATGTAATTACTTTTTAAATTGACACTGGACTTAATACAGTATAAAGGTTTACGTTATATAGTTGTTTATCACACAACTGGATAAGTGACCGGTTAATGTCCTGTTCTTATTTAAAGATTTTTTGTTGAAGGAAATAAAAGTAATAATTTAATCATATTTGATACCAGTAACACTCATACAAAAATTATCCAAATTTAAGTCCTATGCACAGCGTATTAATGTAGATGTAAACTCATCATATATACCTCTAACAATCCAATTTTTTGGGCTCAATAAAATCTTTAAACTGAGAGCTTGCTTGGTCTAAGCACATTTCAACAGTTTACATATATATTTGTAAAATGTATACTCCACTGAAATCAGGCAACTATGACGGAGGCATGCCGCCGCCAAGTGCTGATAAGGCTGACAATGTTAAATAAACATTGTTAACAGTTGATTAGTTCTTGGCGGAATTCAAAAGTAATTAAATTTTTTAAAATATAAACTTGGAGAGGAGCATTTTTTCACTTGGTGGTTTCCTTTAAATAGTAGAGAGCATAATTATATATATGTTACAGTTGTATAGACAATAGAGACAGACAATATAGCTACAGTTGATTTATTCGCAGCTGTGTCCTAAGATAATAGTTATGGATACTTGCAAGGGCAAAGTATGCAATATAGATGCATGTATGTCGATTGTATTTTAGGCAATATAGTTGCAATAGGACAATATTAAAAATAACTTCAAGTGCCCATAATTCTGTATAGAAACGAACAGTAGAGAGTATCATTCAAATTTAGCTCAAGAATTGTGTCCTTAGTTTTGTCCGAAATTAGTAGGTATCGTAGTGAAAAGGATTTAAAATCTAAAAAATGCGTGGAAGGTTTGTAAAAACATTTTAACATTATACGATTTTTTCTTAAAAATATGCATAATTTGATTTAAAGTTAATTAAATATAACTACAACATAGTTACTTCTGAAATGTGTAACTTTAACTCAATTGTTATATAAACAATGTCTCAACAATAATGCAAACTACTGAGGTAAGATTTTGATTTGTCTTCATATAAAAACGTTTCTCCAGAATTCTTGTGAAAAATATCCCTGAATAAATATTATGTATGTTTATCACAAATGAATATTTCTAAATTTAATGTATTTACCAAATTTTATCATACGTTCATCTGTTCGCAAACTACAAAAACCTTTAAGGCCGAAAATATGTTGTACATAGTTCCCAACACAAACACGAATACATTTAAAATGCACCACGTACAAGTTGTATACCCTTCAAAGTTATTCATTAAATGTGAAATGAAAGTTTCGAGTCGTTTCTACGTTATATTTACCTTTGTAAAACCGTTACAAAAACATTCCACTACAAACAAAAGAAACCTTTTGATGTACAACATTGATTAAAACTAAATTTCCCAGCCTTGCTCACTGTTCTGAATATTCTTTTGACCCTTTCCTTTAATAATAAATCATTTCCTTTTCATTCTCTTTCTCTCTGCGGTTAGAAATAATTCAATCAGCAAACATAACGGACCAAGTTTCTAATATCGGCTGCTACACGGACGGCCTTACTTTAATATTGTTACGGCCAATAAAAACAGAGCGCAACATAAAGACTGGAACAAAAGATATGGTTAAGCGGTTCCGACTGTGCCGCAGTTTACGGAAATATTTTTGGGGTTTCATAACACTGTCACTGTAGTCCTCGCGCGCGCGCGCGCGCGTGCGTGCGTGTACGTGTTTGCGTTTGTGCGTGCTTTTATATGTGTATTTTCCTCTTCTTCGTGTATCAAAAATGCATCTAAAATTAATGAAAATAAGACATGTATTTGCAATGATACACACACACACACACACACACACACACACATATATATATATATATATATATATATATATATATATATATATATATATATATATATATATATATATATGTGTGTGTGTGTGTGTGTGTGTGTGTATATATATATATATATGTGTGTGTGTGTGTGTGTGTGTGTTTGTTTGTGCATGGATGTAAAAATATGAATTACATTGAAATCTGGTGTAGTTACATCTTTTCGACACAATTGTTTTGCGAAGAAGCATTCTTCCGACGAATTGCCAAAATCGCATCTGGTGTCTCCGAGGTGGTTCTCTGTACATATATGAAGCTGAAGGTAGTTCAATTTCAGCCTTGGAGCAAGAACAACCTTCAAAATAAGAAAAATGTCTTGAAAAAATAGAAATAGGTGAGCTTTAATATAAGAAAAATAACGTAAAATGGTTTGACATGAGCAAACTTAAACGTAAGAAAAACTGTGTAAAATATTTGAGAGTGGAAAAATTCCAAGTCTAAAAATGGCATAAAATGTTTGATAGGTGACAGCATTAATGAAAAAAAAAATGGCGTAAAAAGGTTTTATATACGAGGTTTTAATTTTTCTCGTAAATAAAAATTAACTTAAGAAAAATGACAAAAATGTTTTGACATGAGCGTAAGAAAATTAGCATTAAATGTTTGTTACTGGCACACTTTAACTAAGAAAAATGGCGTAACAAGTTCTAACATGGCAAACTTCAGCGTAATGGCGAGCAAAAAATGATGATATTGCTACAGTTTGATTTGATTTAGCACTTAACTAAACAAATTAATTCAGTCATTCAACTTACAGCGCTTCAGTGTTAGCGGTGTTATTGACAGCGTTAATTCAATTAAGGTAATTGTATTTAACTTTCATTAATGCCATTAATAAATGCTTTTGAACTGAACGACTCGTTGCACGCAGCTGGTTCGCTTACTGCATAGAATCGAAGTACCAAACAATAATTTCAGAAAAATATGTATTTACAGTTTTTCTTAATTTTTTATTTTAATACACCAACACTAAATATTGACTATTTAAAAATATAAATAATATTATTGTGTGTGTGTGTGTGTGTGTGTGTGTGTGTGTGTGTGTGTGTGTGTGTGTGTGTGTGTGTGTGTGTGTGTGTATTAAATCGTTCATAGTTTTAATCCGATTTGATTCAAACTTGACACAGAAATCGATTTTAGTAACATTCCGGACAAAATCGTTTTCACAAAAGCGAAATTCATTCAACCGTTTCAAACTTAAGGTTTCTATTCGTAACTACTTTTCTTACGTTTTGTTTGAAAGCCCGATTTCACTGTCGCAACCAGCGTTACAATCTGCGTAAAAATACTATTTTACATTTTGAATTCCATTGAAATTGGAAACTTATTTTTCACGCTACCTTTTTAATGAAATTTAAAACTTGTTCATTGAAATCTGATTTTTTTTTAAAAAAAAGTGTAAATTATGACGATAAGTAATTAACTTTTCGGAAATTTGTTTGTTTCAAGACAGCTGCTTACTTGGCACCGTTCTCGTATCGGGACGCGGCTAAACATTGCTAAACCTTAACCCGGCCGGCTTAGCCTCATATCTCAACGTCTCGCCGTTGAAAGCCGTGATTACAGTTCCCTTTTTCAATAAGCTTGATTCACGCTGAAATCGATACCGCATTCAACTCCGGCGTTACATTTTTATACAAACAAGCTGTTACAGTGCAAGTCTCACTTGTCGCCTCAGCCACGGCTCAGTCATTTGTCACCCGTCCGAACACTCTATTCACTGCTTCCATCCTTCCTCAGTTTACTTCGCGTTAACTTAATTGTGTTACACAATTACTGATTGCCTTTTCGGATTATAAATACAGGTAAATCCGTCAGGAATGCTTTGAAATCATATTTATTGAGTCTAAACAACAGGTAACTTCAATTTATCGACGCTTTTATGTAGCTTTATCGTGATTTGTACGAATACTAGGCAAGTTTATTAGCAAATTTCATTGGAAAATAAGGTGCGTGTGCGTGTTCATGTGTGTGTGTGTGTGTGTGTGTGTGTGTGTGTGTGTGTTTGTGTGTTTGTAGTGCGTCAGTGCATGCTTGTGTGTGTTAACAAGCAATATTTGTTCATCAATTTCAAAAAGGTAGCCATACTTTAATAACGCATTACTTTTTTCCTAACAGTTTTAAAGTCCGGTTTCACTGCTGTAATCAGCGTTAAACACGCATAAATTAGCATTTTGAATTTTCAACAAAAGTTGAAATTAGCAATATAATTTGTTTGACGACGATCAGATTTCATTTTCGTAATTTCGATGCAATTTGACAGTTTAAAATTGATTATATAGGAAGATCGTAACGCTGTTTGCGATGGTAAAATTTGAATTTTGAAAAAAGTGAATATTATAGAAAATCGCTTTTGAAAATAAAAACCAAACAAATCTTTGGTGTTATTGAACCAAAAATAAAATCTGGTGTTTTCTCTTCCTTTTTATTTTAATTACGATAATTTGTTCGAAAACACGAAAGATAACATAGCTGGCTTTCAACAACATAACTTGAATCTTATAGCTTATCAGCTGTTCAATGAAATCAGCTGATCGTTACGAATCTACAAAACAACCGATTTTTTCTACATATATTTATCAAAATTTAATTTACGATTCGTTTCATATATTTACATCCGACAAACGTTTTCCTAGTTCTACCCTGGGAGGAAACAGAAAATATTAAATTATAATTAATTTAATATGAGACGCGACGAGCAAAATGTAGTATTATATATCAATATAAATTTGTCCCTAAAACATGACACTTGTTAAATTCACGTACACTCGTTATCGAGACAGTTGCGTTCAGTGATTATTATACATTACGACAGCAAAGACAAATATTTTTTTAATAACTAACAAAAAAGTTTTTTGGGGGGGTTGAAGGATTGTGAAAGAAAGTTCCTGACACGGTTGGACGAAATCCAAACGCAAATACATACGAGCTAACACTTCTCTTATTACTCGGCTGGCGTAAAGTTGTTGTTTTACTGAATTTATAATTCGACCGGAAAAACTGAATAAAACCGAAAGTCATCCAACAGTGGCCGCAACGCTTAGAATTATTGTCAGTTACTCTCTCCACAAAAGATATGCAAATGCTGCAGCTATTATGACGTCAACGATTATCTCACTAAGAACGGACGAGTTTTGAATAAATTAAATGCACCAATTATTAAAACATTATTCAAAAGAGGTAGTTTTCGTGAATGCACCACACACGACCCCGGGCGTCTATAGGGATTAATTTTTCAAATAATGTACGTTTAAAGAAAGCAGTTTTGTGAAAAGGTTTATATAGTTTGTATAGAAGAAAGGCTGGAGCGATGAAAGAAGGCAGCTTCAATAGGGCTTTGCGTGGCCGCTCTATCAATAATCCTTGCTTTAGTAGACAAATAGTCTTTGATTGATTTAACCAATCCAACTCACTTGATTGGATTTCACTTCGCGTGAGTCCTCTACTTACTCTTCCATTCAATGTCGTTCGTTCGCTCCGTTCCACTTAATATTTTATACACACGTAAAAAGAAGTGAACTTTGTGAGGCCGCTGTAAACGGCGTCCAATTTGGAGTTGATTGAAAACGTCCAAATAACGGAACTGTACGTCTGAGTTGGGTAAGTTATATATAGGCGGCAATAAACGTGAAGGCCAGTTATTGGATGTACGTCTGTCTCATATCTTATTGTTACTGGGTCATATGATAAATTTTATCTTACCTTTATTGAAATTGTAATTTCACAGTCATAATCAGCATTAAAATTTCCATATATTAGCATTTTAAACATTCAAATTACATTCAACTAAATATAAAGCCTCACTGTTGTCAATTCTTAATTTCAAAGAATTTAAAAATATACAAAATACTATTTTATGTAGTTTTAAATGCTGATTACGATAGTAAAATTAAATTTTCAATTTTATTAATTTTTTTTTTGTATTTTAAGGCAAAAAGCATATTGAGGCTATTATCGCCTCTCTCAATGTAAGTGTGACTGTAAAGTGTTAAAGTCGTAAGTGTAGTGTAGTAAATGTAAATATATGTTAGACTCGAGTACCGCGAGGGATCTTCTCAATAGGTGTAGCTACTCTGCACCCCTGCAGGTAAAAAACAAAACAAATATATATATATATATTGTGTTTTTTTTTACTTTACTTTTTGCCAGGTTGACTAATGAGTAATTAGGACGAAGAATCAACGGTAACGGTAAGAGAAAAGCAAACGCAGCAACTGCAGCTCGAACTAAAAACCTTTAGGTACGCTGTTGAGTGACGCAATAGACTGACCGTCACTTCGATCACCAAACCCCAATTGCTAAGTACTTCTGTCTAGCCTTTTAGAATTTTTTACATGAAAAATTGTCCGTCTTTGTGTCCGAGTGTTGTGAACACGTATTCGAAAAATCGAAAATTCGGAAAAAATGTTTCGTTTACTTAAAAATACCTTAGTACTTTTTCTTACTAGAAAACTTATTCGATTTTACTACTAAAGTTTCGATTTCGTAGCTGTCGTTACGTCAAAATCTGATAAATTTCCCAAAATGTATTTATTAGATTACGATCAAATTATGATTAAATGTGACATTTCTTAAAACTAGCTCCGATCGATGCTTCTTTAAATAGAATAAGTCCAAGGTTTAAATATAAATAACAAATGCATTTACTCCCGACGGTTTTTTTGTTTGTTCTCGGTTTGTTCAAAATTAAATTTCTTTTTTTTAATACCAAGCACCGGTAGAGCAGTTTCCCATTTTCTATTCTTGTCGGTAACTTTGAAAACAGTTTTTTAATAAATAATTAAACGCGAGAAACATTGTGTAATTTTGTTAACATTTATTCAATTTTCTCATGACGCAGGGAAAGTTATATGAGCAATATTTAATCCTTGAGTTCCACGTTTTTGTGTTCGAGGTCGTCTGTTCAAATTTGGCGCGATTACGAAAACTCGGAACGATTTTTATTTGTATAGTTCAAAGAAAATCGGAAAATATAAATGGTTTCCTGAAAAACGAATTTCTAATGAATTGCCTTAAATGTATTCCGGAGATTTAAGGTGCACAATAAATAAATCTTATTTGTCAGCATCGGATTTTAAGATTCAGTGAAACTCTAATGGAGGTCTTATTTGACCAATTCTTTCTTTTTCTCTCTCTTTCTCTCTCTCTCACACACACGCATACACACACACACACACACACACACACACACACACACACACACACACACACACACACACAACACACAACACGCAAGCACGCGCGCGCGCGCGCGCACACACACACACACACACACACACACACAGCACAACACGCAAGCACGCGCGCACACGCATGCGCGCGCGCACTCACACACACAATCTCTGTCTGTCTGTCTGTCTCTCTCTCTCTCTCTCTCTCTCTCTCTCTCTCTCTCTCTCACACACACACACACACACACACACACACACACACACACAGCACATTTGAGCTATATTTTGGGCTTTACACGCATGTGCGCGTTCGCGTGTGTGTATCCCATCAGTCTATCCTTATAACATTCTTTTAACGTTAAACAAAATTACCAATGCCGATATTTTATGCAACACATTAAATATAACATTGTCTCGAAAAACATACAGTAAAATTTACACTGTCAACCCCCTCCTCATACAAAATACCCATCGATTTTAATTAATATTTAGTTTGTAATTACTTAATGCTCTCGTTAAACTAAGGTCAACTGTATTTACTGGCGAAACCCATCGGTATCACATTCAGCTAATGCTATCTGTACACTGCACTGTGGGTGAAAGCTATCTGCTAATGAAAGCACCGTCTATTTGCATAACAGATGATATCTGCCTAAAACAACTATTTGCCCGTGTATATACAGTTTGAATAATTGTGTTCATATAATTAATTCAGTTAAAATTAAATCTAATATTTCGTGTTGAAGATTATGTCATTCTCGGAACGTAACCTGTAAATGAAGGTGTGACTGTGTACAGTAATATCTTTGTGATGTGATAGATAGTAGATCGGTATTTTTAAAACTAAATTGTTTATGTTTGTATACTGTATTTTTTGGCATATTTTTGTTGAAAAATATGCTAATAAAGCACTATCAAAGTAAAACCCAAATATAAATATAGTACGGATTTGTATGTGTGTGTGTTTTTTTTTTTTTATTTTTTTTTTAATTTTTTTTAACGTCCGACTATTGTGCACACTTGGGCTAATGCAGACGATGGGATGATGTATAGCGTATGAAAATGCCAAGCCCTCGCCGGGAATCGAACCCGTGTGTATGTTTGTGTGTGTGTGTGTGTGTGTGTGTGTGTGTGTGTGTGTGTGTGTGTATGTGAGTGTGTGCGAGTGTTTGTGTTTGTGTGTGTATGTGTATGTAATAGAGAGAGAGAGAGAGAGACAGACAGACAGACAGACAGACAGACAGAGAGAGAGTGTGTGTGTGCGCGCGCGTGTGTGTGTGTGCGTGTTTGCGTGTGTGCGTGTGTGTGTGTGTGTGTGTGTGTGATATATATAATTTCTAGGTTACTATTGCACTGCGACCTTTAAAGATCTATTGTAACCCTTTCTGCATTCCTTTGGTGCTCATTACAGCGCCTTCTCAAGTCCTAGTCTCTTCATGAAGTCTAGATTTTGGGGTCATGGAGGGTAACCTCCCAGTTCTTTATCCTGGACATGGTAAAGTATGTCCAGTCAACTTCGAACTGTGGAGTAACGAAAAGTATTATGCTATGAAATTAAAACAATAAAACTAAAATATATTGATTGGAAGTCTCTTACACAAGAGAACACAGTCTGTAAAAGTGATAATTTTCATAATCAATTTGTGATCGTAACTTCTGTTACTTAAATGTTACGTTAAAGAATTGAGTGGCAATTTATTTTAAAGGCAGTTATGCCCAGCGAGATGAATCACTTCCAAGCTGTTAGGTGCGTTAAATTAGGCAAGCCATTCTGCAATGCCGTTACAAGTCAGCCATTTGGAAAAGTATTTTCTGTGTTAATATGATTTTTAAAATCCCTTACACGCGAACGAGCACGGATGTGTGTGTGTGTGTGAGAGAGAGAGAGAGAGAGAGAGAGAGAGAGAGAGAGAGAGAGAGAGAGAGAGAGAAGGGAGTGTGAAAGAGAGAGAGAGTATGAGGTTTGTTTTGTGTGTGTGTGTGTGTGTGTGTGTGTGTGTGTGTGTGTGTGTGTGTGTGTGTGTGTGTGTGTGTGTGTGAAAGAGAGAGAGAAAGAGAGAGCTTACGTACTATTATTTTCTGCAAAAGAGTGACTAGTAGCTAGAAATATGTCTAAAAGCTACACGAAAACACTTTGAAAATTCGTAAACGGCGAGTGACAAGTTTCGTGTAAAGCTTTCTTACAGCATACAAAAGTGCCCTTAAAGTTATCATCTGTAACACGTAAGAACTAAAAACAATTTCTCTGCACAAAATGAAAATGAATAAATAATATCCATGAAGGGGGAGACGAACAGTCTGATATCAACATACGAGGTAAAATGTCAGACGAAATTGACAAGAGAAACGTTCAAGTTGAACGTAAACAATATTTTATATCCATTTCAATAAAATAAGTTTGCAAAACAGAAAAATCGAAATGACACTATAAAATTACGAGATTTCAGAGAAACTGTAGAAAATGAATATGCATTAAACAGAAAATAATGAAACTGTATATTTTTCCGTCGAAAGCGTGTCATTGTTCTTGAGAGACCGAGTTGTTTTCATTCTATTTAACGTCTAATAAAACACACACAACCAGAATCGTATGAACTAAAACAAATTTAAATTTAAATAAATGGTGTAAAATTATTACATAAATATTCTATTAATTCGTCAATAAGTCCGGTTCGAAGACAACGAGAAAAACCTAACAATTTTTTTCTAAACTTCTGAAAATAGGTTCGTTAAATTTTACTCAGATCTTTTAAGGGCGGTATTACACATCACACTTTTTTGTCAAAAATCATTTGATCAAAACTTTTACGATGGATAAAGAAAACCACTTATAATTTATAAAAGAACTATTGACATAGAAATATTTTATAAACATTTCCGATTGAACCATCAAAGACTTTATAAAATGTTTTTTATCAAATGTATGTAAGAAAATAAATGAGATAGTGTATGTAGGTTATTGCCGGCCAGTGAAAGATCCTGAAACCTTGGGTACATTTCCTTTAACGGATTATATAAAATGTAGGCTTCCAGTTTTCGTTACTACGTCCAAAAGATTAAAGATACGTGGTCGTTTGTAACTAAAACATTATCATCGTAACAAGCATATTTCGTCCATGATCAAAGATAATGGACGAAATGATTCCATGGAAAAAATGAATACGTTATCAGTAAACAAAACGAAATGAATACAGTGTCAGCATGTCCTTTAATGTAATGAATATATTCTTTAATGTGGTATAAAATAGACGATAAGCTTGTGAGAAAAAATGGACGAAATGTAATGTTCATGGGAAAAAATGAATGAATTACCAGTAAAAAAAAAACGAAATGAATTCAGTGTGAGCAAACTAAAAATGGACCTAATATGTCCTTCAATATAGTATAAAATAGACGATAAGCTTGTGAAAAAATGGACGAAAAGGAATGGCTATGAAAAAAATGAATGAATTACCAGTAATCAAAACGAAATGAATATAGTGTGAACAAACTAAAAATGGATTTATATGTCCTTTAATGTAATATAAAATAAACGATAAGCTTGTAAAAAAAATGGACGAAAAGAATGTCTATGAAAAAAATGAATGAATTACCAGTAATCAAAACGAAATGAATATAGTGTGAACAAACTAAAAATGGATTTATATGTCCTTTAATGTAATATAAAATAAACGATAAGCTTGTAAAAAAAATGGACGAAAAGAATGTCTATGAAAAAAATGAAAGAATTACCAGTAAACAAAACGAAATGAATACAGTGTCAGCAAATTAAAAATGGAACTGTTTGTCCTTTAATGTAATATTAAATAACCGATATTGTTGTGAGAAAAAAAATAGGCGACATGAAATATGCATGGAAAAAATTAATGAATTACCAGTGAACAAAGGTAAATGGATACGATATGAGTGATCTAAGAAATGAAACTATAAGTCCATGAGTATAATACGAAACAGACGATGAGCTTGCGAGAAAAAAATATACGAAATTTTAACAAAATAAGATTTTTTAATTAAGTATTCTGGAAGTAAATTATTTTGCCTAAACGATTCGAAAAGATTTCTCCTGGAATTATGTGCGCTGTGTAACACTTGGCTTTTGCTTTCAGTTACTATTCGGACGTGATTGATTGGCCAATCCCGTTCCTTGATTAGATTCCGAGCGGGCTATTGAAGTAGTAAGGCATTGTCTGACTAGACTTGTATTACCTTCGTGTATTTCTGTTCAAAGTATTGTGTACCATTTGAAACAGACTGCATTAATCATACTAAATTAAACAATCAATTCCAACTTATTGATTTCGTATTATGATTATGTTACTGCCAAAAATGTTAGGATATCAAACATGATAAGTAGACGTATTCATGAAGACAAAATACTTAATTCAATTGTCGTTTTACAATCTCGTCTCTGTTTTTGTGAACGGAAATGGTTTCACCGTCATAAACAGCATTCAAATCTGCATGTATTTTAACATTTTATACTTTCAAATTGCAGTGAAAGTGCGAAAATGAACCCAGGTCCCCGTCTAATAAAATCCCATAATTTTAAACGATTTTGAAATTTAAAATGCTGATTAACGCTATAGTTAACACTGATCGTAAAGTTATGAATTTGTAAACATTTAAAATGACTGCCATTTTGAAACATTGAACGTAATTTGTAGTTTGTCCATGGGATAAATAAAATCGATTTTTGTGCCCAAGTTTGAATC